>CM022944.1:53940166-54017023 GCA_012931725.1 Litsea cubeba
CTGCATGTCTGCACATCCTAGATTTGTTGCGAATGTCTCCGCACACTCGTGATAATCTCATTTCAGAATTACAAAAGCTTAATGAGGATGTCGACAAACATGCCCCACAAGTCCTCCAATTGAAATGGATTACCGGGTCAAAAACTCAGAAGCTTCCTCAAAGGGAGAAAAGAAGAAAACTGAGGGATCATGCATTGAATGCCTCTCGGTTAAAAAAGCAGCCAGTGCAACCATCGCCTTCACAAAGGACGACCTCCTACTTAGCGAAAGAAGGCATAACTGACCCCTGTACTTCACAGGGTACATCAACGAAATGCCTATGCACAGAGTTCAGATCGACCCAGGTTCTGCACTCAACCTCATCCCCACATCGGCTCTCGAAGAGTTGGGCATCCCACCCAGCAAGATGAGCCACACATCTATATCTATCTTTGGATATGATGGGAGTACTCAAAGGCCTATCGACAAAATCAGGTTCAAGTTGCAGATCGGTGATCTTATCTCTGAGGTCACAGTGTATGCAATAAAAACCCCTTCATGCTACAACAACCTTCTTGGACGCCCCTGGATCCACGAGAAGGGTGTTGTCCCTTCAACTTTTCATCAATGCATCAAGTTTGTTGGCGACAACGGCATGATACATCGAGTATTTGCGGACAGAAAACCCTTCAAAGTTAAAGAAGTCCACTTTGTAGACTCACAAATGTATGAAGGTGAAAAAGAAGAAGAGGGGAAGCACACAGCACCCTTTGCCGAAAATCTCCAGAAAGATAAAGACAAGGCTCCTCAACAATCACTGGAAGAAAACAAACCATCCGGTAAATCCAAAGAGAGCATTCAAACTCCCTTCATCATCTCCCTCAAACCTTCAAAGCCTTTGGTCATCACAACGAAAGTGAAGAAGGCAAAGCAAAAGTCTGGGGGCAAATTTGTTGTCTCTTTCGTGTCTATCATGCAAGACACGGATACGGATTCAGAGCCAGAAGACGACACATCGTCAAGCCAAGCGGACACTCAGCAAGTTCAGCCTGCTCTTACTCCAATGGAGACAACCTCTGACATAGAAGATCCTACGTCAGCTTCCTTCGTTGTTCCAGCAACTTCAGCAAAGGAAAAGCCGATCTTCTTCCATAGATCGGATGCTTCTTCATCAAACTCCATGCTTGAACCTTTCCAAAATGAAGGTATGCCTCAACTATCCTTATATAGGTATGTAGCACAAGCTATTATGAAGAAAATGGGCTATGACGCTCAAAACCCAGTCGGTTTAGGAGAAGGCCACGGTATTCTCACACCATTGGGGCCCGTCTTGACCAAAAGCCAGCTGGAAGATTGGAGACTCTACGGCTATGTAGAAAAGTCTTCACACGAGTTAGGGTATGATCCTGACACTCCCCTGAGACAGCTGACACAAAGGCTTAAAAGTCAATATACTGACCAAGCCTCAACATCTCAAGTCCATAAAGACATCGATCTCCCCGGACATCTCTTTGATGAGTCACCTGATAATGATCAAGGAAGCTCGTCCAATTGGTACGAATTCTTTGACAATGAAGAGGAGTTGTCCGATGGCACAGACGTGTGGTCTTCTGACCCAGAAGAATCCTCGTCTCCAAAAGAAGTAGCCTACTTCGACCCGGTTTCAACAGGCGATTGGGATCATCTCATAGCAAGCCTTGGGAAAATTGCCGATCAAGAAGACTCGTGGAAAGGAACAAAACCTTGGTCTGGAAATTCCCTTGAAACCCCAGAAGGTTTCGTTGAGCTGGAAGCCTCCGAAAATATTGTGGAGGAATTAACTTCGAACCTTCCAATAGAAGATCCTGTTCAAAAGATAGACTTGGGAACACCAGATAACCCACGTCCTGTATTCATAAGCAAGAATATAAAGGATGATGAGTTACCCGAGTATATCGCCTTTCTTCGTGAGTTCGTTGATTGCTTTGCATGGTCTTACGCTGAAATAGTAGTCCACAAACTCAATCTTCAAGAAGACATCAAGCCTGTCAGGCAAGGCCAAAGAAGATTCCGTCCAGATGTGATGGATAAAATTGAACAAGAAGTTCAAAAACTCAAAAGCGTCGGCTTCATCCGTAAGGAACAACATCCTGAATGGTTGGCCAACATATTCACCGTGACAAATAAAAAACGGGCAGATCAGGGTCTGTATTGACTATAGAGACCTGAATGGCGCATGCCCTAAAGATGAATTTCCGCTCCCCATACCAGAGGTAATGATTGATAATACCTGTGGATTCAAGCTGATGACATTCATGGATGGTTTCTCTGGCTACAATCAGATAAAGATGCATCCTGAGGATGAAAAACATACATCCTTTCGGACCCCATTTGGCGTGTATTGCTACACTATCATGCCATTTGGTTTGAAAAATGCTGGTGCCACATATCAGAGGGCTATGATGAAGAAATTCCAAGACATGCAGCACAAGACGGTTGAATGTTACGTTGATTACCTCACCGTCAAAAGCAAAAGAAAGGAAGATCTTCTCGAAGACCTTCGAGTAGTCTTCCTCCGACTTCCCAAACACAAACTGCGAATGAATCCTTTGAAATGCTTCTTCGGCGTCTCGTCGGGTAAGTTCCTCGGATTCTTAGTTCAGAAAGCTGGAATAGAGCTTGACCCCATAAAAGTCAAAGCCATTCTAGAAATGCCCTCTCCAAGAACCTTGAGAGAACTCAAAGGGCTTCAAGGGAGATTGGCCTACATCAGACGGTTCATCTCATATATTTCGGGAAAATGCCGTCCATTCTCCCGATTGATGAAAAAAGGTGTAAACTTTGTCTGGGATGCTGACTGTGAAGCTGCTTTCCAAGATATCAAGTCATACTTGACAAAACCTCCAGTGTTAGCTGCTCCTACCACTGGAAAACCATTCATCTTGTACACAAGAGCCCTTGATCACTCTTTGGGAGCTCTGCTTGCACAAGAAAATGATAAAAAAAAGAAGCCGCTCTATATTACCTCAGCCGCATGCTAGTAGGTGCAGAGCATCGCTACTCTCCAGTCGAAAAAGAATATCTTGCAGTGATGTTCGCCGTACAAAAGCTGCGTCACTACTTGCTTTCCAACACAGTCTACCTGGTCTCGAGGGTCAACCTCTTGAAGGTCCTTGTCACAAAGGCAGGTTCTCTCAATGCTCGACTGGCAAAATGGTCCATCCTTCTGTCACAATTTGATATAAGGTATGTACCACAAAAGGCAATCAAAGGACAAGCTCTAGCGGACTTCCTCGCAGAGCATACATTGCCTAAAGATTCTCCACTCAGAGATGATCTCCCAGAAGAAACAGTCTACAATGTGGAGACTTTCTCGCAAAATGCTTCCTGGGACATGTACTTTGACGGTGCAACTAGGACAAATGAAAAAAGACAGCTAATCTCGGGAGTTGGCATCCTCTTTGTTAGCCCCGACAAATACATGATTCCACACGCTTTCTCGCTACTGGAACCATGCACAAATAATGCCGCTGAATATCAAGCTCTGATCCTAGGATTGGAACTCACCATCGAATCCGATATCACCATGCTGGAAGTCTTTGGAGACTCTCAACTGATCGTCAACCAGATGAATCAGAAATTTGAAGTCGGGAAGCCAGATTTGCTGCCTTACTACAACAAGGCACAATCGCTTCTGCAAAAGTCTGACATCTGTCACATCACCCACATTCATAGAGGTGAAAACATACGTGCAGATGCCCTGGCTGGACTTGCCGCATCTGTGGCAATCCAGGAAGGGGAAAACATGCAAATCACAGTGTGCGAAAGAAGGATCCTTCCTCCTCTTAACACACATCAAGCAGTTGCTGAATGCCACCAAGTGGTGGAAGTCGGATTTCAATCATTCAAACTTCAATCGGCGACTGGAGGGATCCATTCATTGATCACATTATGTTCGGAATCCTACCTGAAGGTCCAAAAGAACGGGTAAGCATCCAAAGGCGAACCCCAAGCTTTCATTTGGATATTCCTTCAAAAATCCTTTACAGGAAATCCTTCAACGGAGTACTTCTACGCTGCTTGTCACAACAAGAGGCTGAAGAAACACTCAAAGAAGTTCATGCTGATCTTTGCGGAGCTCATCAGGTTGGTCCCAAGCTCTATGATTAGATAAAAAGGTTAGGTTATTACTGGCCTACCATGGTAGCCGACGCAATGCAATTTGCTAAGCGCTGCCAACAATGCCAAGTTCATGGAGATTACATTCACATGCCTCCAGAATGGCTACATCCTACAGCGATTTCATGGCCTTTCGAAGCCTGGGGTATGGACGTCATAGGTCCTATTTCTCCCCCTTCGAGCAAAGGTCATCGCTTCATCTTCGCCGCTACGGATTATTTCTCCAAGTGGTCAGAAGCATTTGTGTTCAACGAAATGAAGGCCTCATCAATCCTTCAGTTCCTGCGCACCAACATCATTTGTCGTTTTGGCATACCCAAAAGATTCGTCCATGATAACGGACCACAATTCCGGGATCATCGATTCTACAGGTTCTGCGACAAATACAAAATCCAAAGTTGTCCTTCGACTCCATACAATCCAGTAGCAAACGGATTAGCAGAACTTTCAACAAGACACTCTGTAAAATCCTCAAAAAAATGGCCTCTAGTCACAAAAGAGACTGGAGCGACAAACTGTCTGAAGCTTTGTGGGCCTATCGAACCACCGTTCGAGGACCAACCCATAGCACACCATTCTCCTTGGTCTATGGATGCTAAGCTGTCGTGCCCTTGGAAGTACAAATTCCTTCCTTGAGGGTATCTTTGCAAAATGACATTACTCAAGAAAGCAATGTCAAATTGCGACTCCATGAGCTGGACAATCTCGATGAGAGACGGCTCGAAGCTCAACAAAGCATTGAACTTTACCAAGCATGTATGGCAGGATGTTTCGACGAAAAGGTCAGGCAACGTGCCTACAAAAAGGGTGATTTGGTTCTTGCGGTAAAAAGACCAATGGTCTTCGCTCACAAGTCCAAAGGCAAATTTGAGCCAAAATGGGAGGGACCCTACGTTATCGACAAGGTTTTTTCCAACGGCGCATACGCACTCCTAAACATGGAAGGTGACAGATGTATGCGGTCCATCAACGACAAGTTCTTAAAGCGGTACTACCCTTGAAGACTTACCCAATTGGGTAAGAGCAATGCCTGTACAGCCAAAATCGGTTTCCAGGTACACGCTCGCTAAACCCACCTTTTTTAGAATTTTCATGTCAAATGTAGAAATTTCTAAAAATTTAAACAATGCTTACTTTCATCATTTCATTGTTAAAAAAATCCAAGTTTAGGAGCCTTTCCCTAACTTGACCAAAATTTTCAACCCTTGAACCCAAAATTCATGGTTTGAAACAAAATCCGGATTCAGGGATTTCCACCCTAGTCCACCCTACCTTTTACCGCCTAAATGGTTTTAGGTCAAAACTTATGACCCTCGTGTCTTTAAACAAAAAAAAATGGTTTTTCAAAAAAGCCGCGCGGAAGCGACGCTTAGTCGATACTCGCACAAATTGGAAGCATGCGAACCATGTTCGACACTTCCAAAATTGTAGGGAAGCGACATTTCGTCGATACTTGCAAAATCCAAAATCGTGGAGATGCAAATTTCAGTTGATATCCACAACCCAAATTTCAAAGGTTCGAAAAAGTCTAAAAAAACCATGGAGACACGACATTTCAGTTGATATCCGTGACCCAAAGGTTCGAGAAAACCACAAATTTTAAAAAATCGTGGGGAAATGACATCAAGTCAGTACCCGCAAAACCAAATTTTTTGAAAAGCAAGGATGCGACATTCCATCGATGCTTGCACCCAAATCCGCGAGGATGCGACATTCCATCGATACTCGCAACCGAATGAGCAAGGATGCGACATTCCATCGATACTTGCAAGAACATTCAGTAGGGAGGCGACTTTTAGTCGATACTTGCATTTTTGAAAACCAAACCGGCTATAAATGCCACAAAACGGCTATAGATGCCACCAAAACAGGTTATAAATGCCACAAACTGGCTATCAATGCCACAAAATAAAATCGACTATCAATGCCACAAAACAAAAAAATTGGCTTTCAAAAAACCCGGCTATCAATGCCACAAACCGGCTATCAATGCCAAAATCGGCTTCCACGCCACAAACAAAATCTGGCTTCCATGCCAAAACAATCAGTTGACAAAAGATTTTCATAAAATGACAAGTTTTTGATCGAATCCCATTTAGCAATTACTTTTATCACAAAAAGATTTAAGTGAGCGTAGGGAAAACAAAAAAAAAGCATCACATTTAGCAATTACTTTCATCACAAAAAGATTTAAGTGAGCGTAGGGAAAATAAAAAAAAATACCAAAAAAATGCATGTGGTACCAAAAAAAAAAAGAAAGTGTTCACAAGCACTACAAAAAAAAAGAGTACCAAAAAAATACATGTGGTACCAAAAAAAAAAGGAGAGAATGATAGTTTATGTTACAAAAAAAAAAAAAAATAGTAGCTTAACCAAAAATGGTCTCCAGCGAAGATTTCAGCTCCTCAAGCAAACTTTTGGCCTCAGCCATCAGGGAATCCAAGGCACGCTTCTTCCAGAACTTGCCATGAGACGCTGGAGAATGCTGTAATCCTTCTTTCAAACCGGGAAGCTTATCCAGAGCAGTTCACCATTGTTTGTTCTCTTGAGACCTCCTTTCAAGAACTCGATCGGCATCTGCAACCCGGCGAATCAGAGCACTCTCCCTGTTGCGAGCCTCTATTATTGCAGCCCACCTGGCAGCGACTTGTGCCTACAGATGCTCAAGACGTTTCCTGGCCTCATCGACCTCCCTATCAAGGATGTTAAGTTCATGTCTCAGCCCAATGATGGTTAGCTCTTCTAAGTTCTTCTCTCGGACTATCTGCTTCCTGCTTTGTGTAGCCTCGTCCAGGTCAGACTTAGACTTATTAGTAGGGTCCAGGAACATCTCCTTGAAGAACTGGTCATCAGCCAAACCCATGGCCTCAAACCATTTGTCACCCAGCTCAATGATCCTATCAACGATCGCCCTGGCACCTGTGACATCCAGACCAGCCTCTTCGGCATCACCGAGAATCTCACGCACATGCTGGATCATTCCAAATCCGGCATCCAAGTGTCCAGCAAGGAGAGTCTTAATCTAAGAGCTCAGAACTCGCACTACCACCTTCTTCGCAAAAAGAAGAGATGACCCACCTGAAGATTCGCCCCGCTCCGTCGGTCGGCTGCCCAAGTCATGCCCCGTTGGAAGAGGAACTAAAGAACTCTTTCCAGTTGGAGCTGCTGGAGAAGGAATTTCAGCACGAGGTATCTCCTCAACAGTGTCAGAACTTGTCCCATGAGCCTCTACCTCTGGATCGACCTCTGGCATCCCTTGCTCTGGTTCTGAAGGAAGCAACGGACTCTCCGCTGTCACCTCAAAACCTGTCAAAGAAGCACAAAAAGGTATGAATATGATCCTGTTTGAAAATCATTATCAGGGTTATTACTACAAAATACCTTCTTCGACGACTGGCGGAACACTCTCTTCCTCCATGAACTCATCGGAAGCATCATCAACATTTGCATCCATCGATGGTTCAAAGTCATCCGAATCCTTTGGCAAGTTAGCTGACAAGAAAAATGTTAGCAAACCAAGTCACAGACACAAAAAAAAAAGAAAGCAAAAGAAGTTATACCAATTGGAGATTCTGGATTCACTCCAGAGTCCCTCGGTTCTTCTTCAGATGCCCCGACAGGATCTGTCACCACCTCATCGGTTGGAACCTTAGGCATCGCCAAATCTTCCTCTGCTAAAAAAAAAGAGGAGCAGAAGGGAGAGAAAAACAAATCAAGACATGGAAAAATCCCATGAAAAGAAATGGAAAAAGAAAAAGGAAGAATCATACCTTCACCGACGGTCTCTTCTTCTCGGCTTCTCTTCTCTGGAGGCTCGTCAGCATTCCCTGGCACCTCCTAATTGATAGTAAGAGGGACTTCCAAGTCAGGAGAGTCCTCATGCTGCCCCCTGCAGCGATGATGACTCCTCCTCCTCTTACTCCTGCGGGCTCGCTTCTTAGAGGAACCTGCCCTGCTGTCAGAGTCAGGTTTCCCACTTGACTCCTCACTGGATGGTCTACCCTTATTTGTAGACTCCACGGAAGCTTGCCTCTGTGCCGTTTGCATCCAAGCATCAAGTTCGGCTTCCTCCTGTTCTAGCTGCTCTAAAGCCTCATCAGGTATTTCTCAAACAGCTTCAGAACCAATGACGCCCTGGTCACCGAGAAAGCCTATCTTGTGCTTCTCTTCAGAAAGGAAGGCCCAAACTTCCTCTCGCCGGACGCCATCCAACTTTCCAAGGCCCTTTCCAGATGCCAGCTTCACATCAAGCTCCTTCTTAAAAAGCCCCCGATATGCCGAAAAGCTCTCAGCGAACCACTTCGCAAAGCCAGCAGTCCGGGAAGTCGACAACACAGGATAAGAGATCATGGCTGTAGTGTCTTCAGCACTATAGAAAGCCTATGCATTTCTCCCGTCCTGTAAACCTCCAAAGCGTTTCACCATGCTTGAAGGCGCTCCAACAATGCCTTGAGAAAAGCCCAACTGCAAAGCAAGGCGAGAGGGTACATATGGCTAGATGTCGACAAAAAGATGTCTGCGGTACACCATCGTGCCGACATGTATGCTGAAAAGCCACTCCTTCTCTGCGTTCGTCAAGGAGTAATGCATTCCCGACCCCACCCTGGTAGAGTCTCGGGAGGCACCAAAATCAAAAGCCTTCTTCTGCAACTCCGGAGAAAGCTTCACTGAAGACTGCCCCATCTCGACGTCCCTGAACCGTCGGATCCTCATGCGGGCAAACAAAAGTGATTCGGACACGGCTTTGCCCTTAGCCAGCCGAATCATCAGAGGATCATCAACCTGTGCGGCACCCAGCCAGTGGAAGCCAGGACAGTTGTACACTTACCACGAATAAAAGATGTGGGCTGAAAAAACCCTATTCATAGGGAGCCAAAGCCGAACCAAAAAAACAGCAGCCTGCAATTCGGTACACAGGTAGGAGTAAAGAGCTGGCACCAAAGCAAGCTGCTCTCCAAACGCCATCTGACGAGCCGGAAAAATACAATGCGGCCTGATGTGCGTTCCATCTCCTCCAGCAAAAATAGCCTCACCAAGCCAATAAGTGAGGTAAACAGCGAGATCTCTCCGCAATGCAATGTCAGGACATTTGGCGTTTGTACTTGCACAGAAATCTCTCAACTCTTCTTGCATGGCCAATATCTTCTTCGAACTTGGATCCTGAGCCCTGGCTTCCTGGGTCACACTATCAGAAGACTCCTTGCTATCAAAAAAGTTGGGGAACAAAGAGCTAGAACTCTTCCAACTGCTGGATCTAACTTTCAAACCCTTCTTCTCCTTCAAAAAATCATAGAAGGCGACGAGCTGAAAGTACAGAAGCCTGAACTCCTCAGACTGCTTCTCAAGGACGCTGTCGATCGGCATAAGCTCCTCATAGAGTTTGCCAAGGATGGGCAATCCAGTAATGGCGCTCAGCTCCTTCAAAGAGAAACCAATCTCACCATTCATCACAACGAAGGTATTGGTTTGTGGGAGGAATGACTCCAGCATAGCCATGAAGGCCTCGTCGGAAAAGATCACGGTCTCCCTAAAGGCGCGGACCGCATAAAAAATCTCGGCTTCCTTCAAAACGGCGCCACCAATCAGCAGGACGCGATCAGTCCGCGATCAGTCCACGACTTCCACTCGGAGTCAGCATTGAAACGGCCACGAAGTCGAAAAGGCTTTATCCAATTACTACCGTCACCGCTGAAAATACCAAGGCCCACCGATCTCGAATCGACCGACGGATAATCAGAGCCCTGGTAGCCGCTGGATGGCATCAACAGGTCCATGTCAGAAGGCGACCTCTCCGTATATCTAGGAGAACCGCCAACAAAAACCCCGGTCTTGATTACATTTGTCCTTCTCACCCAGCTTGGAGGATCTTCCCTCTTAGAGCACGTGGGGGCAAGGCTCATGATCGAGACGGTGCGATCAAACGTCGACCGGGTAGCAACAGTCTTCTTCTCACCATCTGCTGTGAAAGAGAACTGAAAACATCTCCTCTGGTATGTCATGTCATCAGGGACGGCATCACCAAAGAAGAAGGTAGGCTTGGGTAAAACACTCTGATCTCTATCACCCTTGGATGACTGCTTACCATGATCTTATAGAACTCCTCTCCCTTGAGAGCGGTCAGTCGCTGCCTCATCTAATCTCTGTTGAGGGAGTCGCACTCTTCCAGATTTCTCTCAACATACTGGAACTTCTCAAAGGCCTGCTGAACGGCCGGATTAGAAGATCTAGTAGATCGACGAGGTACGCTTGTAGCAGGCTCTTTACCCTTGTTCGTTCTGGAAGAACCACCTGCAAAGGATGGAAAAGAAAAAGATCAAACATTAAAATGACAGAATCTCGCTAAAAAAATCAGGCGAAATTTTTACATAATTCCGGGGCAATTCCGAAGAAAAGGAATTATCCCGAAAGAAATAGAAAGCTTGAAGATGGGCTCAACATTGCTGCGAGCTCCGAAACTCCAAACTTTCGAAACCTCAAAGTCTCCGCAAAATCAGGAAGGGCTCAACATCACTGCGAGCTCCAAATTCCCAAATTTGCGAAAACTTTCAGGTATGCTACAATTCAATTTACAAAAAAAATATTCATGCATGAACATCTTGGTTTGCAAAAAAAAAAATGCATTATCATGATGAGCAAAAAAAAAAAAAGAAGAAAAGAAACTTTCTAAAAAAAAAATAGGAGAAAGGAGAAAGAAAAAGAACAAAGAAAAAAAAGAAAAGAAACTTTTTCAAAAAAAAAAGAGATAAAGAAAACAAAAAAAAAGAAAAGAAAAAGGGGCTGGCCCACAGGCCACGTGGCCGTACGGCCAGATCCGTACGGATCTGTCCGTACGGCCCACAAAAAAAAAACATGCAAAAAAAAAGGGGAGGAAAGCAAAAAAAAAAAAAAAACGTGTAAAAAAAAGAGCAAACGCGTGAAAAAAAAAAGAAAAGAAAAGAAAGAAACAAAAAAGAAAGAACTTTTTTTCTACAATGGAGTTTTCTTGAAAAAGGGAACTAACTTGAAGCCATTGATGGAGAAGAAGAAAAAAAGTCTTGAAGATCTTGAAGAAGAAGAACTCTTGGTCTTGAAGCCCTCTTGGGATTGTTGCAAAAGAAAGCAATAAGAGCAAGAGATCCAACCTCCTCCTTGCTTTTATAGAAGAGAGCAAACCAAAGAAGGAAAGAAGAAAGAAGTTACTAATTAGTAACCTTACCAAAAGAAAGAAATTAGAAAGATTCTTTCCCAAAAGAAAGATATCTTAAAGGATTCTCTCCCAAAAAGAAATCAATGAGAGATTTTCTCCCAAAATATAGGATCAAAGAAAGATTCTTTCCCAAAGGAAGATATCTTGAGATATTCTCTCCCAAAATAAAGGGAACATGAGAGATTCTCTCCAAGTAAAGATATTCTTAGATATTCTCTATCCAAAGGAGATATTTTTAGATATTCTTTACAAAAATGACACCATTTGAGATCTAAGCCATTCCAAAAAGCTTAATTAGGTCCCATGGATTAGCCCATATGAGCCAGGTTTGACCACCTAGGCACTAAAAAAAAAAAATTTGGGCTTTTAGTCAAAGAGAAATCCCTCTTACCAAGAGCATACAAAAATGGTTCCATGCCTCTTTTGAGTTGATTGGACCATACAAAAGAGAATTCCAAGCCCCATGAGCTTCCAAAAATCAAACCATCCAACCTCATCTACCAAATTGAGCCAAAATCTTGAAATTGACATTCTGCAAAAATCCAAACCAAATCCTGGTCCCCTAACTTGCCACATACAGCTTGTTAGGTCACAAGACCAAAACCAAAAACCAAAACCTGATCCCCCTAACTTGCCACATATAGCCTGTTAGGTCACAAGATCAAAACCAAAATTGATCCCCCAACATTCCACATATAGCTTGTTGGGTCACACGGTCAAAACCAAACCCGACCCCCTAACCTGCCACATACAGCCTGTTTGTTAGGTCACAAGGTCAAAACCCAAATCCACATCCCTAATGTCATCTTCAAAACTTTGCCTCGAGATGGTATGTGATCCCTTTCACTACCATAAAATTCCCCTGCAAGCTCAAAAGGCTACAAATACCAAAAATAAAGACTGCTTAAAGACTCTTGGTCAAGTCACAAGCTCTCCTTCACAAATCTCTTCAAGCCACATCGACTACAAAAGTTAAGCAACTCGTCGCTGCACCTCGAGGGGGCATTTGTTGACACCAAAAATGTCACTTTGCCTCTTCAAGATCCAAAGAGCTACATGAAGTCGCAATCTGCCATAAATAGGCAATGATACTTCCAAAAAATCAAATCTTGTCAGAATCAAACAAAAACCGCAAGATCCTTCAAGACAACCAATAAAGGAGTACAGAAGAAGTTTCGGGCCATTTCAAAATCATTTTGGCCTAACTTCGCTTCTCCAGCAGCTGACAAGGAGCTCTCGGCGGCGAAAAGCATCGGAGACACCAGATCTTCGATCTGAGCCGATGGATGGTCTCAAAATACATCGAAAAGGCTCCACGTCAAGTTCCGAGTCAAACCGACAACGTTTGACCCTACATCAACCCTCGAACAGCTAAATCAAGCCTCTCGGCGGTAAGAACCACCGAGGCCATCACTCATCAGATAGAGCACATGGACGGCTTCAAAATGCTTACAAAGGGCTACATGTCAAGTTTTAGGTCATTTCGACAACATTTGACCATACTTTGACGCTCGAAAGCCAAATCAAGCCTCTCGGCCGGGAACCTCCCCGGGACCATGGTTTCCAAGACAGAGCCTATGGATCATCTTAAAATGACTCGAATAGGTTCCCTGTCAAATTTCAAGTCAATCGGACATCGGTTGATTGCACATCAAGCCGCGACATCTTCATCGCGACACAAGCAAGTCTACTGGTGATAGGACCCCAAACGGCTTCAAAACTCAAACAAAAGCCTATGGTTGGTCTTATTTATTGCTCAAGAGGCTTCACACCAAATTTCAGGTCATTCCGACATCGTTTGACCCAATTTCAGCTTCTGACGGAAAATCGGCAACTCTGCTCGACAAAGTCTCCGGCTTTCTCAGAAAATTGGAAACTTTGCAAAAAAAATGCAAGGATTCTCATCAAGTTTTCTACAGGGAGATCAGGCCAATAAATGATCAAAAATCTCAAGGAAAAATACAGAAGAAAAAAGAATCGAAAAACAGCAAAAACGGACACAAAACGGGACAAAAAGGGGGAAAATCCCTCTAGGCCTGCGACCCTAGAACCCGGGATCGCCAGGTGGGCCCTAGAAACTCCATTTTTTGCCATTTTTTCGCGATTCGAAGCGTCCGACCTCCGGTATTTTCCAAAATTCATACTTTCGAGACACCAAATCCTTTGACATCCGTCAAAATCACGGGTCAATCATCAAGAGTATCGAAATCAACATTGATCACCAACCGGTCAACCAAAAAGTGTGCTTTCTACCCAACCGATGGAGAAATCGACAGGACAGATGGCACCGACCCGCTATTGGCAACCAATACCTGAAATTAGATGGTCATCTGATGCCGATCTACATGAAGATCCATCATTGATCATCGCCAGAAGAATCCCAAAAGACGCGGCACGGCCCGCGACTCTTCAACTGCTCGGCGACCACTTAATGAGATTAATTGACTAGCTTTATTACAGTCATTAATCCATTTCTTTGGACGGCCCAATCAGAAGCAAGCATTCGGGAGTTACAAGTCAAGAGATTCATGGCATTTAACCCATGAAACTCCTCCCATCATGGCGATTAAAGGCGATTAAAAGCCCTCAATCTCCTCCGGCCAATCAGAAGCCAAGAAAAAGGAGTTACAAAATAAAGAATTCAATCTTGTAACTCCTCCCTTTATGTAGCTTTATGACAATTAAGGCCCATAAATCCTCTTAAATGGCAGCCTAAAAGCCTATAAATAGGAGAGCATTCCAAAGAATTCCAGATGGGAAAAACCACAAAGATCGGAAAAACAAGACAGATCCCAGATTAGAAAAAAGCACAGAAATCCAGAGAAAGAAAGAGAGAAAACTCTGCGGAAGTTCTCCACCGACCACCGCTACAAGGTGACAAAAGTCCCTTGGGGGGTACCCCCTCCCAAGGTCCTTGCCTTCTCCTTTTGCCTCCAAATGGCTTAGACGTCGCTTTTCAGCCCGTCTACTTGGCTTTTTATTGGACATAGGACCTCATCTTGGTCTTTGTCCTCTAAAAACCTGAGGTTATAGCCAAACCAAGCGAATCAATAGCATCCTCTATTCTCATCTGCATGGATGATGGCGAAGTCCATATATGGCTTGCGACCGTCAATCTAAATGGGTCCTCCACAATCTCCTGAGAAGTTAGATCCTCCTTTTTCTTGCTTTTCATTGTAGTTTGCATTTTTTTCAAAAGAGACAAAAATCACAACTCTTATCTTTCATTATTGATAAGGATTGTAAATCGGCTATAAACGCCAAAATCGGTTATAAATGCCAAAAAATCTCCTTTCACGGCAAATCAAGAAAATGTCTCTTTTCTTAAATATATGTGCAATGGAAAACTTGAAAGAAGTTGATTTCTTTTTTACTTGCGAAGGTTGATCTCCGGATCACCACTTGCAATTCTAAGTAAAATAGAAAATCCGGCACACCCACACAGAAGAAATGTTGATGCACACATCTGCCCCCCTCCGGTTACGAAAGGGTCGGACCCAAATGGACTCCCACGTCCGCCGGCTTCGGTAGAACCGAGTGAGCAGAATACGCTGGTCCATCATATTGCATCTGAGGCATTCTCGATTTGGCTGTAGACAGCCCAGAACCTTTTGGCTAACTACGTGACATTCTCGGTCTGCTTCATTCTGAGGGCCATCAGGCCGGCGGCTGACCTGGGGATGACCCTGTGAACTTGGAACTTCGTCATGAAGGAACTACGGAGCTGCTGCCAACTTTTGATAGATCCTTGGGGGAGTGCGCAGAACCACTTTAGGAGGAGGTCTCCGAGGCTGGAAGAGAAGACTCTGCAGTTTAGGTGGCCTTCACGCCCCACACCGACATCCTCTGAGTAAAGTACCGGAGGTGTGCTGCTGGGTCCGAGGTCCCATCGTAAACGACGAACCTTGGGATGCTGAAATCTTCAGGAAGGGGGAAGTTTCTGATCTCTGGAGAGAAGGGGGATGTGCCGAAATCGTCAGAGTTCAGCCAAACTGGAGCGAAACCGGCCATCTCCATGTGCTATCATATTGCTTGCTCTATGCGTCGATCAAGCCACTCTCTGGAGCCGTGGTTGTTACCCGAGCTTTCCCCATGAGCCCAGTTACTTTTGTTGTCCTTCAGGGTGCGCCTTTTGGAAGGTAGAGTTGAGGTCGAATCCTTAGAGGATGAACCCAATAGAGTATCCTGCTGTTGGACGCTTGCTGGGACAGATCTTGCTCCTGACTTTTCCTGGCGGGGGACCGTCGGCAGCTGTGTCGACAGTGTCAGTGGTTCCTTTCCCTGTTTGGTTCTTCGAGGCATGGTGTTTGGGAAGATGACTTTTTGTAGCCATTTCCCACAGACGGCGCCAATTGTAAGTGCAAAAAATGTAACTCACAAGAAGAGGGGGTGCCTGCACGAACTTATCCAAAGAGATTGGGAACACCGATGCCTACGCCTGAAGCCTGAGAAAAGAAAGAAGAATAGCAGGTCAGAGGACCTTGGCCTGAGTGGCGCAAGGCTCTCCGATGCCTAAGTTAGTGTATGAACTAAGCAGAGGATGGAGATTTTTGGAGAAGAAGATGGGCATACCAGAATGGCGCATTTCGTTGGTCCCTTTTGCTTGTGGATTGTTCTTGTGTTTATATAGAGGAAGAGAGGAGGCAAAGGGGTGGTTGACTGTCTTGTCATAGCCCACTCTGTCAGGTACAAGGGAGGCGCAGTCCCATCGTAGCCTACTTTTCTTTAATTGCCATCCCATCAAGCCTTGTCATGGCATTTTGGGAGTTGTGGACGGTGATCTGGCACGTGCTGTGGCGTGCTTGAGCGTCCATGGGAGGACAGCTGTCAGCCCATGCCTTGGCTAGCTCTGGCATTGTGACCGAGGTTAGGGCGTGTTGCCGAGGTCGGTGAGCCGAGGTCGGGGGCGACCTTGACTTGGCTGGAGACCTTGCAGGGACGCCGAAGTGGAGAACTGGGACGAAGTCCCCAGCCGGGCTGGGGATGCCATGGCCGAGGTGGAGCTTATGAGCGTATCGCCGAAGTGGAATTACTTAGCCGAAGTGGAGGCTAGCACTATCGCCGAGCCTGAGCCTTGCCGAGATGGAGTAGCTGGTGCTGGAGTACGAGATGGAGCGTCAGGCCAGTATTCCGGTGAGTTCAGAATATCCCCACACAAGTTCCAATCCTAGGATCAGAGCTTGATATTCAGCTGCATTGTTTGTGCATGGTTCCAGTAGCGAGAAAGCGTGTGGAATCATGTATTTGTCGGGGCTAACAAAGAGGATGCCAACTCCCGAGATCAGCTGTCTTTTTTCATTTGTCCTGGTTGCACCATCAAAGTACATGTCCCAGGAAGCATTTTGTGAGAAAGTCTCCACGTTGTAGACTGGTTCGTCTGGGAGATCGTCTCTGAGTGGAGAATCTTTAGGCAATGGATGCTCTGCGAGAAAGTCCGCTAGAGCTTGCCCTTTGATCGCCTTTTGTGGTACATACCTAATATCAAATTGTGACAGAAGGATGGACCATTTTGCCAGTCGGGCATTGAGAGAACCTGCTTTTATGACAAGGACCTTCAAGAGGTTGATCCTCGAGACCAGGTAGACTGTGTTGGAAAGTAAGTAGTGACGCAGCTTTTGTACGGTGAACATCACTACAAGACATTCTTTTTCGACTGGAGAGTAGCGATGCTCTGCACCTATTAGCATGCAGCTGAGGTAGTATAGAGCAGCTTCTTTTCTTTCATCATTTTCTTGTGCAAGCAGAGTGCCCAGAGAGTGATCAAGGGCTCTTGTGTACAAGATGAAGGTTTTCCAGTGGTAGGAGCAGCTAACACTAGAGGTTTGGTCAGGTATGACTTGATATCTTGGAATGCGGCTTCACAGTCAGCATCCCAGACAAAGTTTACACTTTTTTCATCGACCGGGAGAATGGACGGCATTTCCCCGAAAGATTGGAGATGAACCATCTGATGTAGGCCAATCTCCCTTGAAGCCCTTTGAGTTCTCTCAAGGTTCTTGGAGAGGGCATTTCTAAAATGGCTTTGACTTTCAGGGGTCAAGCTCTATTCTAGCTTTCCGAACTAAGAATCCGAGGAACTTACCCGACGAGACGCCAAAGAAGCATTTCAAAGGATTCATTCGCAGTTTGTGTTTACAAAGCCAGAGGAAGACTTCTCGAAGGTCTTCGAGATAATCTTCTTTTATTTTGCTTTTGACGGCGAGGTCATCAACGTAACACTCGACCGTTTTATGCTGCATTTCTTGGAATATCTTCATCATAGCCCTCTGATATGTGGCACCAGCATTTTTCAGACCAAATGGCATGACAGTGTAGCAATACACGCCAAATGGGGTCCGAAAGGATGTATGTTTTTCATCTTCAGGATGCATCTTTATCTGATTGTAGCCAGAGAAACCATCCATGAATGTCATTCGCTCGAATCCACAGGTATTGTCAATCATTAGCTCTGGTATGGGCAACGGAAATTCATCTTTAGGGCATGCGCCATTCAGGTCTCTATAGTCAATACAGACCCTGATCTGTCCGTTTCTCTTTGTCACGGGGACAATGTTGGACAAACATTCAGGATGTTGTTCCTCACGGATAAAGTCGACGCTTTTGAGTTTTTGAACTTCTTGTTCAATTTTATCCATCACATCTGGACGGAATCTTCTTCGGCCCTGTTTGACAGGCTTGATATCTTCTAAAAGATTGAGTTTGTGGATTGCTGTTTTGGGGTCTAAGCCAAGCATTTCAGCGTAAGACCATGCAAAGCAATCAACAAACTCACGAAGAAAGGCGATATACTCGGGTAACTCATCATCCTTTATATTCATGCTTATGAATATAGGACGTGGGCTATCAGGTGTTCCCAAGTCTATCTTTTGAACAGGATCTTCTGTTGGAAGGTTCGAAGGTGGTTCTCCACAATATTTTCGGAGGCTTCCAGCTCTACGAAACCTTCTGGGGTTTCAAGGGCATTTCCAGACCAAGGTTTTGTTCCTTTCCACGGGTCTTCTTGATCGACAATTTTCTCAAGGTTTGCTATTAGATGATCCCAATCGCCTGTTGAAACCGGGTCGAAGTAGGGTACTTCTTTTAGAGACGAGGATTCTTCTGGGTCAGAAGACCACACGTCTGTGCCATCGGACAATTCCTCTTCATTGTCAGAGAAATCGTACCAATTGGATGAGCTTCCTGGATCTTTGTCAGGCGACTCATTGAAGAGATATCCAGGGAGATCGATGTCTTCATGGACTTGAGATGTTGAGGCTTGGTCAGTAAATTGACTTTTAAGCCTTTGTGTCAACTGTCTCAGGGGAGTGTCGGGATCATACCCTAGACCGTGTGAAGACTTTTCTACATGGCCGTAGAGTCTCTAATCTGCCAGCTGGCTTTTGGTCAAGACGGGCCCCAATGGTGTGAGAATACCTCATCCTTCTCCCAAACCGACTGGGTTTTGAGCGTCATAGCCCATTTTCTTCATAATAGCTTGTGCCACAGGACTATATAAGGGTAGTTGAGGCATACCTTCATTTTGGAAAGGTTTAAGCATGGGGTTTGATGAAGAAGCATCCGATCTATGGAAGAAGATCGGTTTTTCCTTTACTGAAGTTGCTAGAACAACGAAGGAAGCTGACGTAGGATCTTCTATGTCAGAAGTTGTCTCCATTAGAGTAAGAGTAGGCTGAACTTGCTGAGTGTTAGCTTGGCTTGACGATGTGTCATCTTCTGGCTTTGAATCCAAATCCGTGTCTTGCATGATAGACACGAAAGAGACAACAAATTTGCCCCCAAACTTTTGTTTTGCCTTCTTCACTTCAGTTGTGATGACCGAAGGCTTTGAAGGTTTGAGGGAGATGATGAAGGGAGTTTGAATACTCTCTTCGGATTTACCGGATGGTTTGTTTTCTTCCGATGATTGTTGAGGAGCCTTGCCTTTATCTTTCTGGAGATTTTCGGCAAAGGGTGCTGTGTGCTTCTCCTCTTCTTCGTTCTCACCTTCATACATCTGTGAGTCCGCAAAGTGGACTTCTTTACCTTTGACGGGTTTTCTGTCCACAAAGACTCGATGTATCATGCCGTCGTCGCCAACAAACTTGATGCATTGATCTAGAGTTGAAGGGACAACAGCATTCTCGAGGATCCAGGGGCGTCCGAGAAGGATGATGTAGCATGAAGAGGTTTTTATTGCATACACAGTGACCTCAAAGATAAGGTTACCAATTTGCAACTTGAACCTGATTTTGCCAACAGGCCTTTGAGTACTCCCATCGTATCCAAAGATAGATACAGATGTGTGGCTCAGCTTGCTGGGTGGGATGCCCAACTCTTCGAGAGCCGATGTGGAGATGAGGTTGAGTGCAGAACCTGGGTCGTTCTTAGCTCTGTGCATAGGCATTTCCTTGATGTACCCTGTGAAGTACAGGGGTCGGTTGTGCCTTGTTTCGCCAAGTAGGAGGTCTTCCTTAGTGAAGGCGATGGTTGCACTGGCTGCTTTTTGAACCGAGAGGCATTGAATGCATGATCCCTCAGTTTTCTTCTTTTCTCCCTTTGAGGAAGCTTCTGATTTTTGGACCCGGTAGTCCATTTCAATTTGGAGGACTTGCGGGGCATGTTTGTCGACATTCTCATTCAACTTTTGTAATTCTGAAATAAGATTATCACGAGTGTGTGGAGACATTCGCAATAAATCCAGGATGTGCAGACGTGTAGGTATGTGCTTGAAGTGTTCAATCAAGTCATACTTGAAAGCCTCCTTAGGGCCTGCATGTTCATCATTGTTGCCATTAGGGGTGCTTACAACATCTTTTTTGGAAGGATTCACATATGTAAAAGAAGATTGGTTGAAGTTTTTGTGGTAGTCCCGGCCAGAGCGGGTGCCTCTACTAACTTCGACAGCTTCTTGAGAAGGGTCTTCATTTGGAAGATTGTCTTCAGGATCAAGAGGCTGTTGTTTTTCCTTTGCTGAGGATGTATCTGCAGCAGAGTTTCCATCCTCAGTGATTGTGTTGCATGGACCATTTTCCGGGAACAAATCCTGAACATCATCCAGCAACCTTTCTTCTTCGTTGACCAATTCATCGTCCCAAGCATCAATAGCTGGGAATTCTTCAGTCAGGAAGGGTGTGAACTTTGAAGTCACAGTCTCAGGAGAAGAAAACTGAGAGGGTGTCGTCTCAGTGAAAGTCACGTGAGATGAGGTGGCTCCAGAAGATACATTGCTAGGAGTCGTCAGAGTGTAAGTGATCTCATCAGACGATGCTTCGGAAGAGCTATAATCCCGAATTATCACATTACAGGAAGCTCTAACAGGAGACGTTGCTTGATCGGAGTCAGACTCATCCTCGGAAGTAAGAGGATCGTCTATCCAGCAATTCTCTCCATTTTCAGCAGTTAAGGGAGGATGTACCTGATAGTCTTCAGGGAATTCAGGCTCTGGATTGCGAGGAAGCTCATTGACGCGGTCTTGCTCTTGTTCTAGAGCGAGACGCAGCAAGATCCTTGCATATTCTTCAAGATCAGGCATGGGAGCCAAATCTTCTTCTTCATCAACTCTTTGTGGCTCAACATTGTTGATTTCCACTGGAGCAATGAGGGGCGCTGGTTCAACAACATCTTCTTGTACAGCCTCATGGTCTTCTTCATCGTCAAACCAGGATCCTTGTGGCTGTAGGGGGTTATACCAGATTACTGGCATAAGATGAATCTCAAGAACCCATTCTTCATCTGAGAGATATTCTCCTGTTTCAAGGGACTCCTCCCACTCGTCGGTGTAGTTGGATTCGAATCCATGATCGGTGTCGCTGGACTCGTATCCATCAATGGAGAATCCAACTACTGAATTGCAAGAAGTTGATGCCCCTGCGTGGCTTCTTTGAATAGAGGTGGCATGAAATCACTGAGAGTGAATTTTCTTACCCCCTTTGAAGTCTCTAGAAGGGATGTTTTTGTTCCCTCCAGTGAAGCGGTAGAGGAAGCCTCTGCCTTTTCTTGGACTTCTTGTTTTGGCTGGGTCTTCTCTTGCCGTTTGAGCTTGAGGAGATGTTTTCTAGCCTGCCTTAGTTGTTGAGCTGTAGGCTTTGTTTTCACGACCTCCTAATTTTCATCTTCCAGGAGATCGGGATGTACCCATATGGGTTGTCCGTCTGGTGTCGGATAAGGAACCAGTTCCTCGGACGCTTGGATTGAGTTTATCACCTTGAAGGAAGTAGTGATCTTCTTCTTCGGTGATTTTGATGTTTGTCCACATGTCACCATGTTGACGGAGGCAGACCCATATTTTTGTCGAAGGTGATGGCTCCGTTTTTCCACATCTCATTTATTTTCTCCCTCACAACAAAGCATTGATTGAGTGGATGCGAGATCATCTTGTGGTATGGACAGTACCGAGGATCGTTGGTTTTGCCAACATCACCTGGTCTTTTGGGTTCAGGCAAGGTGAGCTTGCCGTTCGCCACAAGAGCCCCAAAGATTTCATCAACATCTTCATCGAACGGGTATTTCTTTTCTACTCGCTCTTTGAAGGCATCTGAGAGTTCAGGTCTCTTACCAGCAGCTTTATTTTCAGCTTTCTTTGGTGGCTGAGGAGCTTACTTGGTCTGCACGTTGAGGACCTCTTTCTTCTTTGGTTTAGAGGTTGCAATGGCGGTTGGCTCTTTTCTGGATGATTCCTGACTGTTGAGGTCTTTAATCACCGTTTCAGCTTCCATGGAAGTTTCTAGGAGTTCTCCCAGGTTCTTTGATTTGTTGCCGATGATCATGGAGCGGATTCTAGCTCTCATGTTGTTTCGGCAGATGTCGACTAGCGACGCTTGTGGCAATACATCAGAGCATTTGTACGCCATTGCTTTCCGCTTGTGAATGAAGTCATATATTGACTCCTTCTCCCCCTGTTTTAGGCTGCACAACTGAGCCATAGTAGCGGGATGATCCTCACCTTTGAAGTAAGTCAAGAAGCGTGTCTCTAACATGGCCCAATTTTGGATGGAGTCCTCCGGCAGAGTGGAGTACCAATCAAAGGCCGTACCTTTTAGAATACTTGCAAAGAGGCGGATCTTGAGTGCATCTTGATCTGCGATAGCTCTTGTCAGGTTCTTGAAGTGGATGACGTGCTGTCCGGCTGATCCTTTCCCCGTATATGTTTGGAGAGTAGGATGCTTGGATTTTGTAGGGAACGGGACCGAGTCCATCCATAGAGGATATGGTGGCTTGATCCCATGCTCCTTGAGTATATCCTCTTCTTTTGCTTTTGCGAGGATACTGTCTACGTCTTTTTTTGTAAGGGCGCGTGACTCATTTTCTTCCCTATTTACCTTATCGTCTTAATGATTCGGAGGAGGTTCATTGTTCGCCTGATTTTGGAAGGCGAGGAGAAGGTTTTCCATCAGAGTTTCAATCCTCTGTTGGCCTTGTTCCAACTGCTGGATGCGTGTGATCGCATCATCTTGAGGTGGATTGCGGGGTGGTGGCTCAGAATTTGTAGCCAAGACGTTCATCCTTCGGGATTCGAACGAAGAAACTGTCCTGGTGACTGAGCTGGGGCTCATTCTTTTTTATGAAGAGCTTGAGGAAGGATCACTCTGCCATCCTTTGCTTGAAGGAGCAGGGGATTCTTCTAAGTGTCTTCTTGTCCTGGAGAAGCTGCGGGTCATCGGACGTCGGACATGAATTTTTGTTGCCGACTTTTGGCGTCTTCTGGTCTTTCCAACCAAATGGACGGCAACAACTTAGTTGGGTCTTTCTTTTTCGACCCATTTGTGAGAGACTTGAAGCGTAGGAGGCTGGGTCCTTTGCTTCTCTAATCTCTTTTGTCGATACGACGCACGGCGGCGTATACGACGAGCAATTTGATCTTCGGTCGGCTCTGGCTGGGCTTTGACAATGAAGGATGTGCTCCCTCGAGCGTAGAAGCCGAGCATGTCTTCTTTGTAGCTAGGCAAGGACAGGATGCGAACCCGGTCCTTCGCCTGTTGCAGCGAAGCTTTGAATTTTTCGAGTTCAGCCCATGTAGAGATGAAGGGTCGAACTGCAGGATTGTAGGCTGTTGACACAAAAAATGTCACTTTGCCTCTTCAAAATCCAGAAAGCTACATGAAGTCGCAGCCTACCATAAATAGGCAATGCTACTTACAAAACTCAAATCTTGTCAGAATCAAACAAAAACTGCAAGATCCTTCAAGATAGCCAAAAGAGGAGTACACAAGAAGTTTCGGGCCATTTCAAAATCATTTGGCCTAACTTAGCTTCTCCGGCAGCTGAAAAGGAGCTCCCGGCGGCGAAAGCATCGGAGACACCAAATCTTCGATCAGAGCCGATGGATGGTCTCAAAATACTTCCAAAAGGCTCCACGTCAAGTTTCGAGTCAAACCGACAACGTTTGACCCTACATCAACCCTCGAACAGCTAAATCAAGCCTCTCGGCGGCAAGAACCACCGAGTCCATCACTCATCAAATAGAGCACATGGACGGCTTTAAAATGCTTACAAAGGGCTACACGTCAAATTTCAGGTCATTTCGACAACATTTGACCAGACTTTGACGCTCGGAAGCCAAATCAGGCCTCTCGGCGGCGAAGCTCTTCGGGATCATGGTTTCCAAGACAGAGCCTATGGATCATCTTAAAATGACTCCAATAGGTTCCCTGTCAAATTTCAAGTCAATCGAACATCGGTTGACCGCAAATCAAGCCGCGACATCTTCATCGCGACAAAAACAAGTCTACTAGTAATAGGACCCTAAACGGCTTCAAAACTCAAACAAAAGCCTATGGTTGGTCTTATTTATTGCTCAGGAGGCTTCACCTTAAATTTCAGGTCATTCCGACATCGTTTGACCCAGTTTCAGCTTCTGACGGAAAATCGGCAGCTCTGCAAGACAAAGTCTTCGCCTTTCCCGGAAAATTAGGAAACTTTGCAAACCAAAATACAAGATTTATCATCAGGTTTTCTACAGGAAATCAGGCCAATAAATGATCAAAAATATCAAAGAAAAATACAGAATAAAAAAAGAATAAAAAAATTAAAAAACGGACACAAAATGGGACAAAAGGGGGGAAAACCCCCTAGGGTCACAGACCCCTGCGACCCTGGAGCCCGGGATCGCCTGGAAGGCCCCGGAAGGCCCGTTTTTCATCGTTTTTCGCGATTCGAAGCGTCCAACCCCTGGGATTTTCTAAAATTCATACTTTTGAGACACCAAACCCAAACACGGGTCATTCATCAAGAGTATCAAAATCAAACATTGATCGCCCACCGGTCAACCAAAAAGTGTGCTTTATACCCGACTGATCGAGAAATAAGATGAGATTTTTTGGAAAATTTTAATTCTTTGAGTTTATTTCCACTCCTTCTCTTTTAAAAAAAAAATAAAAAATTCAGATTTCTTAGTTTGGATTCAAAATTGAGAAACTTTGATCCTTTCCGTTTCGTCTCTGTGCTCGTGGAAATCGTTAAGCCGGTTCGAATTGTGGAAAGGGCCATCGTTTCTCTTCGATGAGTTCATTAAATATCTAAAAATAAAAAATAAAAGTAAAAAAACAACAACAAAAAATCAGATTTTTCATTTTGGATTCAAAATTAAGAAACTTTGATCCTTTCCGTTTCGTCTCTGTGCTCGCGAAAATCGTTGAGCCGGTTCGAATTGTGGAAAGGGCCATCGTTTCTCTTCGATGAGTTCATTAAATATCTAAAAAAAATAAAAGTAAAAAAAAACAACAAAAAATCAGATTTTTTCATTTTGGATTCAAAATTGAGAAACTTTGATCCTTTCCATTTTTTCTCTGTGCTCGCGGAAATCGTTGAGCCGGTTCAAATTGTGGAAAGGGCCATTGTTTCTCTTCAATGGGTTCATTAAATATCTAAAAAAACAAATAAATATAAAAAATAGACATAATTTAAAAAAAAATCTTCTCAAAAAAAAAAAAAAAAAACATTCGCCATTTTGGGTTCAGATTGGAGAATTTTTGGTCTCCTCCTTTCTGAGCACTGGCGCTCGCGGAAATCGCTAAGCCCGTGTTCAGATTGGAATGCCTTTTGCTCTCTTTGATGAACCCGATCTTGGCCTTTCAAAAAAAAAACTCGTCATTTTTGGATTCAGATCCGAGAAATTATGGTTCATTTCCTTCAGAGTACTGGCGCTCGCGGAAATCGCTGAGACCGTATTTGGATCGGAATACCATCTGCTCTCTTTGATGAATCCAATCTTGACCTTTCAAAATCGAGAATCTCATCTCATTGATGCGGTCTCAAAACATTTGTGTCTAGCGGTACTAGTACGCCCTTTCAAGGTTTACTGTATTCGCGACCGGCACATTTGTAACTCCAACTTTATATTCTTCTTACATCGAGCAAGCTCTGCTTCTCGCTAAGTCGAATTTAAGTTCACAATTGCTTCTAGCAATCACTGGGACGCTCATTCTGGGCTTACCATACCTGTGATCAGAACAATTGTACCCTCTATGGCTTTTTGCCTTCTTCATATTGCTTGGGTCATTTCCCTCGAGCGATTTGAAAAGACAAAACCATAGAACTTCCCATTTATGATCATTATATTCTTATGATTACTAATGGATGTGGTCTTGTTTCAGAAACTTTTCGAAAACTAACAATGGCAGCTTCATTAACCATTACCTTCGATGAGAACAAGCATCAGCTCATGCTTCAACAGAAGCAAACCACGCGCACCTACAAGCGCCCCATCAGCTGCCGAAGTGTCAACTCCCTCGGCAACTCTCTGAACTCCGGGTCAACCTCGACTCCCCGGACTATCGTCTTTGGGATGCTGGGACCATTCCCACTTTCCGAGGAACAAACTTGTTGACACCAAAAATGTCACTTTGCCTCTTCAAGATCCAAAGAGCTACATGAAGTCGCAACCTCCCATAAATAGGCAATGCTACTTCCAAAAAATCAAATCTTGTCAGAATCAAACAAAAACTGCAAGATCCTTCAAGACAGCCAAAAGAGGAGTACACAAGAAGTTTCGGGCCATTTCAAAATCATTTGGCCTAACTTCGCTTCTCCGGCAGCTGAAAATGAGCTCCCGGCGGTGAAAGCATCGGAGACACCAAATCTTAAATCAGAGCCGATGGATGGTCTCAAAATACATCCAAAAGGCTCTATGTCAAGTTTCGAGTCAAACCGACAACGTTTGACCCTACATCAACCCTCGAACAACTAAATCAAGCCTCTCAGCGGTGAGAACCACTGAGTCCATCACTCATCAAATAGAGCACATGGACGGCTTCAAAATGCTTACAAAGGGCTACACGTCAAACTTCAGGTCATTTCGACAACATTTGACCAGACTTTGACGCTCGGAAGCCAAATAAGGCCTCTCGGCGGCGAAGCTCCTCGAGACCATGGTTTCCAAGACAAAGCCTATGGATCATCTTAAAATGACTCCAATAGGTTCCCTGTCAAATTTCAAGTCAATCGAACATCGGTTGACCGCAAATCAAGCCGCGACATCATCATCGCGACAAAAACAAGTCTACTAGTGATAGGACCCCAAACGGCTTCAAAACACAAACAAAAGCCTATGGTTGGTCTTATTTATTTCTCAGGAGGCTTCACCTTAAATTTCAGGTCATTCCGACATCGTTTGACAAGTTTCAGCTTCTGACGGAAAATCGGCAGCTCTGCGCAACAAAGCCTTCGGCTTTCTCAGAAAATTGGAAACTTTGCAAAATAAAATTCAAGGATTCTCATCAGGTTTTCTACAGGGAAATCAGGCCAATAAATGATCAAAAATTTCATGGAAAAATACAGAAGAAAAAAGAATAAAAAAACAGCAAAAACGGACACAAAACGGGACAAAAGGGGGGGAACCCCCCCAGGGTCGCCCAATGAGCCACGGAAACCTTGTTTTTCGTCGTTTTTTCGCGATTCGAAGCATCCGGCCTCTGGTATTTTCCAATATTCATACTTTTGAGACACCAAATCCTTTGACATCTGTCAAAAACACGGGTTAATCATCAAGAGTATCGAAATCAACATTGATCGCCAACTGGTCAACCAAAAAAAAAGTGTGCTTTCTACCCGACCGATTGAGAAATCGACAGGACAGATGGCACCGACCCGCTGTTGGCAACCAACACCTGAAGTTACATGGTCATCCGATGTCGATCTACACGAAGATCCATCGATGATCATCGCCAGAAGAATCCCCAAAAGACGCGGCACGGCCCGCGACTCTTCAACTGCTCGACGACCACTTAATGCGATTAATTGACTAGCTTTATTACTGTCATTAATCCATTTCTTTGGACGGACCAATCAGAAGCAAGCATCCGGGAGTTACAAGTCAAGAGATTCATGGTATTTAACCCATGAAACTCCTCCCATCATGGCGATTAAAGGCGATTAAATGCCCTCAATCTTCTCTGGCCAATTAGAAGCCGAGAAAAAGGAGTTACAAAATAAAGAATTCAATCTTGTAACTCCTCCCTTTATGTAGCTTTTAGATAATTAAGGCTCATAAACCCTCCTAAATGGCTACCTAAAAGCCTATAAATAGGAGAGCTCTCCAAGAAGAAAGGGAGACACAGACAAAGCACAGAAATTCAGAGAAGGAAAGAAAGAAAACTCTGCGGAAGTTCTACACCGACCACCGCTACAAGGTGACAAAAGTCCCTTGGGGGGTCCCTCCCCCCCCCCCCCCCAAGGTCCTTGCCTTCTCCTTCTGCCTCCAAATGGCTTAGACGTTGTTTTTCAGCCTGTCTACTCGATTTTTTATTGGATATAGGACCTCCTTTTGGTCTTTGTCCTCTAAAAACCTGAGGTTATAGCCAAGCCAAGCGAATCAATAGCATCCTCTGTTCTCATCTGCATGGATGATGGCGAAGTCCACATATAGCTTGCGACCGTCAATCTGAACGGGTCCCCCACAATCTCCTGAGAAGTTAGATCCTCCTTTTCTTGCTTTTCATTGTAGTTTGTATTTTTTTTAAAGAGACAAAAATCACAACTCTTGTCTTTCATTATTGATAAGAATTGTAAATCGGCTATAAACGCCAAAATCGGCTATAAATGCAAAAAAAGAAATGCCTTTCACGGCAAATCAAGAAAATGTCTCTTTTCTTAAATATATGTGCAATGGAAAACTTGAAAGAAGTTGATTTCCTTTTTACTCGCGAAGGTTGATCTCCGGATCACCACTTGTAATTCCAAGTAAAATAGAAAATCTGGCACACCCACACAAAAAAAATGTTGATGCACGCCTTTGCCCCCCGGTTATGAAAGGGTCGGACCCAACGGACTCCCACGTCCGCCGACCTCGGTAGAACCAGGCAGAAGCGCGGTCCATCAAGCTGGCACACCCGGTGGGACCCGTTCATTTGAGAACACGATGCTAGAAATGAAATATTTGCATATCATATATTTTGCTCTATGCTTATACTTCTTTTCTCGATTCCTTGGCTACTTTCTAATTGGTGGCCTATGTTGGATTCCGCATCTAAAAAAATGAGATGAGATTTTTTGGAAAATTTCTAATTCTTTGAATTTATTTCCACTCTTTCTCTTTTAAAAAAAAAATAAAAAAAATAGATTTTTCATTTTGGATTCAAAATCGAGAAACCTTAATCCTTTCCTATCGTTCATCGCGCTTGCAGAAATGTTGAGCCTGTTCGACTAAGGTTTTGGGCCATCGTTTCTCTTCGATGAGTTCATTAAAGATCTAAAAACAAATATAAAAAATAAAAAATTAGATTTCTCAGTTTGGATTCAAAATTGAGAAACCTTGATCCTTTCTTATCGTTCATCATGCTTGCAGAAATGTTGAGCCCGTTCGACTAAGGTTTTAGGCCATCGTTTCTCTTCGATGAGTTCATTAAAGATCTAAAAAAAACAAAAAATTAGATTTCTCATTTTGGATTCAAAATTGAGAAACCTTGATCCTTTCCTATCGTTCATCGTGCTTGCAGAAATGTTGAGCCTCTTCGACTAAGGTTTTGGGCCATCTTTTCTCTTCGATGAGTCCATTAAAGATCTAAAAACAAAAACAAAAAATTAGATTTCTCGTTTTGGATTCGAAATTGAGAAACCTTGATCCTTTCCTATCGTTCATCGTGCTTGTAAAAATGTTGAGCCTGTTCGACTAAGGTTTTGGGCCATCGTTTCTCTTCGATGAGTTCATTAAAGATCTAAAAAAAAAACAAAAAAATTAGATTTCGCATTTTGGATTCAAAATTGAGAAACCTTGATCCTTTCCTATCGTTCATCGTGCTTGCAGAAATGTTGAGCCTGTTCGACTAAGGTTTTGGGCTATCGTTTCTCTTCGATGAGTTCATTAAAGATCTAAAAAAAAAACAAAAAAAATAGATTTCTCATTTTGGATTCAAAATTGAGAAACCTTGATCATTTCCTATCGTTCATCGTGCTTGCAGAAATGTTGAGCCTGTTCGACTGAGGTTTGGGGCCATCGTTTCTCTTCGATGAGTTCATTAAAAATAAAAAAAAGATGTAAAAAAAAAAACAAAAAAAGACATAGACCACTAAGGTTAAACCAACTGCGTTCTTTGATCATGGTTGATTCAAGAAAAGCCTTGTCCAGAGTGTGGAGATAGCTTGACTGTTCTAGGCAAGAGTCCTCCAAACAGGTTCATTAAGTAATACCTTAGTCGAACCTTAGCTAGGACTCTCCTGACATTATTTTTCTCTCGGAGCCGATGACCCTTTCTCCCCCTCCCTCCTTAAGGTCAATTTTTGGCTTTGATGGCTTCTTCTCTAACCTCAATCAATCATCTGCTTCTATTTGGTGTTTTTTCAAAACTACCTCTGCTTTCCAATTCTCTCTATTGGATTTCTCCAGCCAATGCTTAACCCTTTCTTTGATTAACCCAGCCAATGCTACCCAATGCCTTCTCACTAGTATATATGCCTCCACAAACTATATCCGTAGAAGAGAGCTTTGGGACTACCTTACTTCTCAAGCTTCTTCAAATATCCCATGGTGTGTGCTGGGAGACTTCAACTCCATCATCTCTGCCTCCGAAAAATTTAGTCTTAGACCTTCTCGCTTGAATACTGACTTCCAACAGATGCTGTTAGCCTCTGGCCTGCAAGACATGGGCTATTCTGGAAACAAATTTACTTGGTCTAACAATCACAGAGGCACCAGTTATGTTGCAGCTAGACTAGACAGAGCCTTATGCAACCACCATTGGATCGCCATCTCGTCTGACCCTTTGCTCTCCCACTTGCCAAAGGTCTCTTCTGATCATTGCCCCCTGCTTCTCTCTCACAGCCAGAGCCCCTCTCCTTCCAATGCTCCTTTTAAATTTGAAGTAATGTGGACGCTCCACCCGGATTTCCATAGTCTTGTAGCGGAAAACTGGAACCCAGACATAGAGGGCCACCCCCAATACGTGCTAGCTCAAAATCTGAAAGCAATGAAGCAGGTCTTCAAAGTGTGGAATAAGACTGTCTTCGGAGAAATCAGGCTCAAGACTCAAGAAGCGGAAAGGAATGTGCTGGAAGCCCAAGCAATGTTGGACGCTGGTCCAACAGACTCTCTCCATCAGGTTCTTTCGGAGGCCAAGGCCTCTCTTCATAATTGGCTCCAAATCTCAGATCTCCATTGGCGCCAAAAATCTAAAGTGAGATGGCTGAAAGACGGAGAAAGAAACACTGCTTTTTTTCATGCCTATGCAAAATCCAGAGGGGCTGTTAACCGAATTGACAAAATTCTCTCCAATGGTAACTGGATTGAGGACCCTTCCCAAATCCAGCAGCTGGCAGTCAGTCACTTCTCTGGCCTGGCACAGTCAGTTCATCCTGATCCTGAAGGGAGCCTTTTCGATTTAGACAGTAACAAAGTCTCTCCAGTCATGAACCTCCACCTGACAAGAATTCCGGATGAAGAAGAAATTAAGAGGGCAGTTTTTGATCTGAAGCCGGACAGTTCCCCTGGGCCAGATGGTTTCCCTGGTTCCTTCTTCACTGCTACCTGGCTGATTACTGGTGGGACTATCATCAAAGCAGTGAAACACTTCTTCTCCTCTGGTAATCTGTACAAAGCTTCCAATGCTTACTTTTTGGCTTTGATTCCTAAATCAACTTCGCCAAGTTCCTTCACTGATTACAGGCCAATTAGCCTTCTCAACTTCTCTTACAAAATTATTTCCAAAATCTTAGCTTCCAGATTGTCTCTTATCCTCCCCTCTCTAATCTCTCCAAACCAAGCAGCTTTTGTTAAAGGGAGATCAATCCATCAACACATTGCCTTAGCTCATGAGCTCTTCCAACTCCTCCGCTTGAAGACTAGGGGTGGGTCTCTTTGTGCAGCTTGATATATCTAAAGCTTTTGATAAGCTAAGCTGGGCCTTCCTCTTTAAAGCCCTTGCTTTCTTTGGGTTCTCAAACAGCTGGATTAACCTAGTTAAAGCTTGTGTCTGTTCTGGAAAAGGTTATGTCCTTATAAATAGAGTGCCTTATGGGTTCTTTGACTCTACTTGTGGTCTCAGACAAGGGGATCCTCTGTCCCCTTACCTCTTTATCTTAGCAGAGGAAATTCTCAGCCTCAACATTCAGAAACTGGTTTCCTCTAGGCTGGTTCTCCCTCTTTCCCCAGTGCCAAAGACCCCCTGCCATCTGTTCTATGCTGATGACATCCTGCTCTTCTTGAAAGGCAACAAGAAAGGTCTGATGGCTTTCAAACAAGTCCTAGCTAATTATCAATTCAGCTCGAGGCAGCACATCAATGTGGCAAAAAGTAAGCTCTTTTTAGGCAAGTGCAGCCAGTTGACAAAAAGACAGATACTGTCCATCACCAACCTTCAAGATCATCCTCTATCCTCTTCTTACCTTGGTGCTCCTCTGATAACTGGAACGCCGAAAAGACATCACTTGCACTCTCTGGTGGATAGGTTCCTCTCCAAGCTAGTCGGGTGGAAGTCCAGGCTGCTCTCTTTTGCAGGTCGCACTATCCTGATCAGGCACGTGCTAGGCAGTTTAGCCACTCACATTGCTATGGTCTTCCCACTCCCAAAGTCAGTCTCAAACCACCTAGAAAGTATAATGAGGAATTTCTTATGGTCGGGAGCTGCTTCTAGATCCAAGAGGAGTCAGATTCGTTGGGACTTAGTGTGTCTTCCCACTTCAGAGGGAGGTCTTGGTATCAGGCGAATCCAAGACCATAACGGAGCTTCTTTTGTTAAGCTAGCATGGACAGCTGCTACGTCAGTTTCTCTTTGGGCTGATTGGATGAAAGGGAGGTACTTCCCAAAGACTACATTATGGAGCTCTTCCACGACCAAAATTGGTTCCTGTGTCTGGCGGAAAATCATGAAGGTAGCTCATATCATTCAAGAAGGCAGTAAATGGACAATTGGGAATGGCAAATTGGCTGATGCTTGGTTTGACTCTTGGTCTTCAGATTCAAGCCTGGCAGCTCAGTATCCTTCCTTTTCCTTTCCCCCTCATCAGACGGTCAGCTCCCTCTGGGATGGCTCAGCCTGGTCTTTGCCATCAGGGCTTCAGTTAGAGGTGGAAGAGGCTTTAAGGAGTGCCGTCCAGTCAATCACTATAGACCCAGCTTCAGTTGATTCCATCTATTGGAAAAGTCACCCAGGGAAAGATTTATCTCTCAAAGAGGCTTGGCAGTTAATCAGGCACTCTCAGCCTCGTAAAGCCTGGGCCCCCCTGGTTTGGAACCACCTCATAAGACCGAGAGTCTCCTTCTTCGCTTGGCGCCTGATGCATTGCAAGACTCCTACAAATGACCGGGCTCAAGCTACTGGCCTCAGTCTAGCCTCCAGGTGTTGTCTCTGCAATCAGAATGTTGAAGCTGTGCTGCATCTCTTTTTCCTCCGTCCCTTTGCCTCTGCCCAATGGAGATGGATTCTTCAAGCTGCAGGAGTTAATATTGCTGTTCCTTGTTCCCCTTCGGCTATTTGGCAGAGTCTTTCAGCTAGCTGTGACAAGATAGCAAGACTAGGAGTTTCCTCCATCTTCTTCTCTACTTCTTTTGTCATTTGGAAATGCAGAAATGACCAAATTCACAGAAACTTAAGAGCCTCTCAGACGAAGGTCAAGATCCTACTGAAAGAGCTTCTTTCCTCCTCTCTCAGTTTAATCAACAGACCTTTTTCTGGTAGGACTCTTCAGCTGTTTATACATTTTTTGTCTAACCCCAACCATTGAGTTTTGTACATCTCTCAGCCTCTCTCTTGCTTCTTTTTGGGTCTTCTGCTCTGTGGAGCTGTTTTGTTGGTTTGTGGACAGCCTGTTACAAGCTTTGGGGCCTCTCTGTGCTTTAATTCTCTCCTCCCGCTGGAGGTGCACCTATCTGCTTCAGCCATTGGTCCCTCTGAAGAGATCCTGGGCCCCGAGCTCCTTCAGTTCTACTGGCAAATCATCTAGGAAGGATGCGGCAGAGCTTTGTGTTTTGCATTTTTCACTTCTGTTTAAATGGAGGTTGGCCAAACTTTCTGGTAAATGCTTGGTGCTTGACAGTCTAGCCTGGTTGAACCCCTTCTCAGCTGATTGAGTCTCCGCTGCTGAATGTTCTTCTGCTGCTACCTCCTCTTCAGTGAACTTAGCATGCTGATAGCTTGAAGCTGTTCTTTTTGGGGTGCAGTTCAGTCACTTCTGTTTGGCGAGTTACTGCTCTGCTTGTCTTTGCTGTCTATTCTCTGCAGTGTTGAGTGCTGTACTGTTTTATTCTGCTAAGAGGAGTTCTGTGCAGCTTGGTATTGTTCTGCTGGTTGTCGTCTCCTATGTATGTAGCGCAATTCGCCTGGAGGGGAGTTGGTTCCATTTAATCTTTTCATTTTGCTCTGCATCTTTTCTGGCAGTTTCCCTCTTTTGGTCTGTTTTGTTGTTCCAAGTGTATTTTTCTGAGTTGGGTTGGCTTCTGGGTCGCTTCTGCTTTTGTGAAAGTCTTTTGTAAATTTGGGGGCTTCTTGCCCTTCTCTCTTTTCTCAATACAAATTAACCTTTAGCAAAAAAAAAAAAAAAAGTAATCCTACCCTTACCTGGGGGCAATTCTATCAATCGAGATTTCATAGACCGGGTTAGGAGGCCTATGTGTACTCTCTCGTCTTTTAAATAAGTTTTTTCAAAAATAAAATTTTTAAAAATAAAAATTTTAAAATAAAAAATAAAAATAAAAAATTCAAAAAAATTCAAAAAAAAAAACTTAAAAAAAATAAATAAAATAAAAAAAAAGAGATTTTTTTTTAAAAAAATCTTAAAAAGAAAATCTTCAAAAAAAAAAACTTTCGTCATTTTGGATTTAGATTGGAGAAATCTTGGTCTTTTCCTTTCTGAGCACTGGCGCTCGCGGAAATCGCTGAGCCCGTGTTCAGATTGGAGTGCCTTTTGCTCTCTTTGATAAACCCGATATTGGCCTTTTAAAAAAAAACCTCGTCATTTTTGGATTCAGATCCGAGAAATTATGGTTCATTTCTTTCTGAGCACTGGCGCTCGCGGAAATCGCTGAGCCCGTGTTCAGATCGGAATACCATCTACTCTCTTTGATGAATCCAATCTTGACCTTTCAAAACGGAGAATCTCATCTCATGGATGCGGTCTCAAAACATTTGTGTCTAGCGGTACTAGTACGCCCTTTTAGGGCCTACTGTATTGCGACCGGCACATTTGTAACTCCAACTTTATATTCTTCTTACCTCGAGCAAGCTCTGCTTCTCGATAAGTCGAATTTAAGTTCACAATTGCTTCTAGCAGTCACTGGGACGCTCATTCTGGGCTTACCATACCTGCGATCAGACAATTGTACCCTCTATGGCATTTTGCCTTCTTCATATTGCTTGGGTCATCTCCCTCGAGCGATTTGAAAAGACAAAACCATAGAACTTCCCATTTATGATCATTATATTCTTGTGATTACTAATGGATGTGGTCTTGTTTCAGAAATTTTCGAAAAAAAAAACTAACAATGGCAGCATCACTTACCATTACTTTCGATGAGAACAAGCACCAACTCATGCTTCAACAGAAGCAAACTACGCGCACCTACAAGCGCCCCATCAGCTGCCGAAGCGTCAACTCCCTCGGCAACTCTCTGAGCTCCAGGTCGACCTCGAGTCCCCGGACTATCGTCTTTGGGACGTTGGGACCATTCCCACTTCCCGAGGAACAAGCTGCTCCTTCCAAGAAGAAGAAACTCGCCTCTCAACGTGTCACTACCGTGACACCAAAGGCGAGCACCAGAAGGCCCGAAGCCCGTGGCAGCCCCACGAAGCCTCGACCAGCAAACGACCAGGTCTATCCCAAGACTTGGTCCCTAAGACCTTCACCAAAACAGAGAAGGTCCCAAACATCCACCAAAATCTTTAAGAAAATTAATAAAAATTAAAAAAAAAATTCAAAAAAAAATCTTTAAGAAAATATAATAAATAAATAAATATAAAAAAGATTTTAAAAAAAATCTTCAAAAAAAAAACTTCCGTCATTTTGGGTTTAGATTGGAGAAACCTTGGTCTTTTCCTTTCTGAGCACTGGCGCTCGCGGAAATCGCTAAGCCCGTGTTCAGATTGGAGTGCCTTTTACTCTCTTTGATAAACCCGATATTGGCCTTTTAAAAAAAAAACTCGTCATTTTTGGATTCAGATCCGAGAAATTATGGTTCATTTCTTTCTGAGCACTGGCACTCGTGGAAATCGCTGAGCCCGTGTTCAGATCGGAATACCAACTGCTCTCTTTGATGAATCCAATCTTGACCTTTCAAAACAGAGAATCTCATCTCATGGATGCAGTCTCAAAACATTTGTGTCTAGCGGTACTAGTATGCCCTTTCAGGGTCTACTGTATTGCGACCGACACATTTGTAGCTCCAACTTTATATTCTTCTTTCCTCGAGTAAGCTTTGCTTCTCGATAATCCGAATTTAAGTTCACAATTGCTTCTAGCAGTCACTGGGACGCTCATTCTGGGCTTACCATACATGCGATCAGAATTATTGTACCCTCTATGGCGTTTTGCCTTCTTCATATTGCCTGGGTCATCTTCCTCGAGCAATTTGAAAAGACAAAACCATAGAACTTCCCATTTATGATCATTATATTCTTGTGATTACTAATGGATGTGGTCTTGTTTCAGAAACTTTTCGAAAACTAACAATGGCAGCTTCACTAACGATTACCTTCGACAAGAACAAGCACCAACTCATGCTTCAACAGAAGCAAACTATGCGCACCTACAAGCGCCCCATCAACTGCCGAAGCGTCAACTCCCTCGGCAACTCTCTAAGCTCCGGGTCGACCTCGACTCCCCGGAGTATCGTCTTTGGGACGCTAGGACTATTCCCACTTCCCGAGGAACAAGCTACTCCTTCCAAGAAGCAGAAATTCGCCTCTCAACGTGTCACTACCGTGACACCAAAGGTGAGCACCAGAAGGCCCGAAGCCCGTGGCAGCCCCACGAAGCCTCGACCAGCAAACGACCAGGTCTATCCCAAGACTTGGTCCCCAAGACCTTCACCAAAATAGAGAAGGTCCCAAACATCTACCAAGCCAGCATTCCTGGCCCCACTCAAGGAGAACCAGTTCTACCCTCTTGCTTACATGAAAGAGGAGAGACCCATCTCCAACCTGACTCCCAAGTGAAACCAGCATGAGACGGCTTGTTCCTACAAGCCCAAAATCAGATCATGCATCACAAGGCCTCTGCAAGCACTCGCTAAGGCCTACAAACCTATAGTTCGACCCTTCATCTCTAGAGAGGCCGAACTCCAAAAATTCAAAGCTTCGCTGCAACAGGCGAAGGACAGGGTTCGCATCCTGTCCTTGCCCAGCTGCAAAGAAGACAGGCTCGGCTGCTGCGCCCGAGGGAGCACATCCTTCATCGTCAAAGCCCAGCCAGAGCTGACCGAAGCTCAAATTGCTCCTCGTATCGGCAAAAGAGACTAGAGAAGCAAAGGACCCAGCCTCCTACACTTCAAGTCTCTCCCAAATGGGTTGAAAAAGAAAGACCCAACCAAGTTGCTGCCGTCCATATGGTTGGAAAAACCAGAAGGCGCCAAAAGTCAGCATCCAAAATCCATGTCCGACATCCGATGACCCGCAGCGTCTCCAGGACAAGAAGACATTCAGAAGAATCCCCTGCTCCTTCAAGCAAAGGACGGCATAGTGATCCTTCCTCAAGCTCTTCTTCAAAAAGAATGAGCCCCAGCTAAGTCACCAGGACAGTTTTTTCGTTCGAATCACGAAGGATGAACGTCTTGGCTACAAATTCTGAGCCACCACCCCGCAATCCACCTCAAGATGATGCGATCACCCGCATCCAGCAGTTGGAACAAGGCCAGCAGAGGATTGAAACTCTGATGGAAAACCTTCTCCTCGCCTTTCAAAATCAGGCGAACAATGAACCTCCTCCGAATCATCAAAACGATGAGGTAAATGGAGAAGAAAATGAGTCGCGAGCCCTTACCAAAAAGGACGTAGACAGTATCCTCGCCAAAGCAAAAGAAGAGGATATACTCAAGGAGCATGGGATCAAGCCACCATATCCCTTATGGATGGACTCGGTCCCGTTCCCCACCAAATTTATGCATCCTACTCTCCAAACATATACGGGAAAAGGATCAGCCAGACAGCACGTCATCCACTTCAAGATCTTGACGGGAGCTATCGCGGATCAAGATGCACTCAAGATCTGCCTCTTTGCAAATACCCTAAAAGGTACGGCATTCGATTGGTACTCCACTCTGCCGGAGGACTCCATCCAAAACTTGGCCATGCTAGAGACACGCTTCCTGACTCACTTAAAAGGTGAGGATCATCCCGCTACTATGGCTCAGCTGCGCAGCCTAAAACAGGGGGAGAATGAGTCAGCATATGACTTCATTCCTAAGTGGAAAGCAATGGCGTACAAATGCTCTGATGTACTGTCGCAAGCGTCGCTAGTCGACATCTGCCGAAACAGCATGAGAGCTAGAATCTGCTCGATGATCATCGGCAACAAATCCAAAAACCTGGGAGAACTCCTAGAAGCTTCCATGGAAGCTGAAATGGTGATTAAAGACCTCAACAGTCAGAAATCATCAAGAAAAGAGCCAACCGCCATTGCAACCTCAAAACCAAAGAAGAAAGAGGTCCTCAATGTGCAGACCAAGTCAGCTCCTCAGCCACCAAAGAAAGCTGAAAACAAAGCTGCTGGTAAGAGACCTGAACTCTCAGATGCCTTCAAAGAACGAGTAGAGAAAAAATACCCGTTTGATGAAGATGTTGATGAAATCTTCGGGGCTCTTGTGGCAAACGGCAAGCTCACCTTGCCTGAACCAAAAAGATCGGGTGATGTTGGGAAAACCAACGATCCTCGGTACTGTCCATACCACCAGATGATCTCACATCCTCTCAATCAATGCTTCGTTGTGAGGGAGAAAATAAACGAGATGTGGAAAAACGGAGTCATCACTTTTGACAAAAACTATGGGTCTGCCTCCGTCAACATGGTGACATGTGGACAAACATCGAAATCACCGAAGAAGAAGATCACTACTTCCTTCAAGGTGATAAACTCAATCCAAGCGTACGAGGAACTGGTTCCTTACCCGACACCAAACGGACAACCCATATGGGTACATCCCGATCTCCTGGAAGATACAAAGCCTACAGCTCAACAGCGAAGGCAGGCTACGAAACATCTCCTCAAGCTCAAACGGCAAGAGAAGACCCAGCCAAAACAAGAAGTCAAAGAAAAGGCAGAGGCTTCCTCTACCGCTTCACTGGAGTTAACAAAAACATCCCTTCCAGAGACTTCAAAGGGGGTAAGAAAATTCACTCTTAGTGATTTCATGCCACCTCAATTCAAAGAAGCCACGCAGGAGGTATCATACTCTTGCAATTCGGTAGTTGGATTCTCCATTGATGGATACGTGTCCAGCGACACCGATGATGGATTCGAATCCAACTACACAGACGAGTGGGAGGAGTCCCTTGAAATAGGAGAATATCTCTCCGATGAAGAATGGGTTCCTGAGAATCATCTTATGCCAGTAATCTGGTATAACCCCCTACAGCCACAAGGATCCTGGTCTGATGATGAAGAAGACCCAGAGGCTATACAAGAAAATGCTGTTGAACCAGCACCCCTCATTGCTCCAGTGGAAATCAACAATGTTGAGCCACAAAGAGCTGATGAAGCAGAAGATTTGGCTCCCATGCCTTATCTTGAAGAATATGCAAGGATCTTGCAGCGTCTCGCTCTAGAACAAGAGTAAGACCGCGTCAACGAGCTTCCTCGCAATTCAGAGCCTGAAGTCCCTGAAGACCATCAGGTACATCCTCCCTTAACTCCTGAAAATGGAGAAAATTACTGGATAGACGATCCTTTTACATCCGAGGATGAGTCTGACTCCAATCAGGCAACGTCTTCTGTCAGAGCTTCCTGTAATGTGATAATTCGGGATTATAGCTCTTCTGAAGCATCGTCTGATGAGAGCACTTACACTCCGGCGACGCCTAACAATTTATCTTCTGGAGCCACCTCATCTCACGTGACTTTCACTAAGATGACACCCTCTCAGGTTTCTTCTCCTGAGACTGTGACTTCAAAGTTCACACTATTGACACCAAAAATGTCACTTTGCCTCTTCAAGATCCAAAGAGCTACATGAAGTCGCAACCTGCCATAAATAGGCAATGCTACTTTCAAAAAATCAAATCTTGTCAGAATCAAACAGAAACTACAAGATTCTTCAAGACAGCTAAAAGAGGAGTACACAAGAAGTTTCGGGCCGTTTCAAAATCATTTGGCCTAACTTCGCTTCTCCGACAGCCGAAAAGGAGCTCTCGGCGGCAAAAGCATCGGAGAGACCAAATCTTCGATCAGAGCCGATGGATGGTCTCAAAATACTTCCAAAAGGCTCCACGTCAAGTTCCGAGTCAAACCGACAACGTTTGACCCTACATCAACCCTCGAACAGCTAAATCAAGCCTCTCGGCGGCGAGAACCACCGAGGCCATTACTCATCAGATAGAGCACATGGACGGCTTCAAAATGCTTATAAAGGGCTACACGTCAAATTTCAGGTCATTTCGACAACATTTGACCATAGTTTGACGCTCATAAGCCAAATCAGGCCTCTCGGCGGCAAAGCTCTCCGGGACCATGGTTTCCAAGACAGAACCTATGGATCATCTTAAAATGACTCCAATAGGTTCCCTGTCAAATTTCAAGTCAATCGGACATCGGTTGACCGCACATCAAACCGCGACATCTTCATCGCGACAAAAGCAAGTCTACTGGTGATAGGACTCCAAACGGGTTCAAAATTCAAACAAAAGCCTATGGTTGGTTTTATTTATTGCTCAGGAGGCTTCACACCAAATTTCAGGTCATTCCGACATCGTTTGACCCAGTTTCAGCTTCTGACGAAAAATCGGCAGCTCTGCGCTACAAAGTCTTCGGCTTTCTCAGGAAATTGGAAACTTTGCAAAATAAAATGCAAGGATTCTCATCAGGTTTCCTACAGGGAATTCAGGCCAATAAATGATCAAAAATGTCAAGGAAAAATGCAGAAGAAAAAAGAATCGAAAAACAGCAAAAAATGGACACAAAACGGGACAAAAAGGGGGAAAACCCCCCCAGGGTCGCAGACCCCTGCGACCCTGGCCCAGGGTCGCCGGGAAGGCCCCGGAAACCCCGGTTTTCGCCGTTTTTTCGCGATTCGAAGCGCCCAGCCTCTGGTACTTTCCAAAATTCATGCTTTTGAGACACCAAATCCTCTGACATCCGTCCAAAACACGGGTTAATCATCAAGAGTATCGAAAACAATATTGATCGCCACCCGGTCAACCAAAAAAAAGTGTGCTTTCTACCCGACCGATCGAGAAATCGACAGGACAGATGGCACCGACCCGCTGTTGGCAACAAACACCTGAAATTACATGGTCATCTGATGTCGATCTACATGAAGATCCATCGATGATCATCACAAGAAGAATCCCAAAAGACGCGGCACGGCCCGCGACTCTTCAGATGCTCGGCAACCACTTAATGCGATTAATTGACTAGCTTTATTACAGTCATTAATCCATTTCTTTGGACGGACCAATCAGAAGCAAGCATCTGGGAGTTACAAGTCAAGAGATTCATAGCATTTAACCCATGAAACTCCTCCCATCATGGCGATTAAAGGCGATTAAATGCCCTCAATCTCCTCCGGCCAATCAGAAGCCAAGAAAAAGGAGTTACAAAATAAAGAATTCAATTTTGTAACTCCTCCCTTTATGTAGCTTTATGATAATCAAGGCTCATAAACCCCCCCCCCCCAAGGTCCTTGCCTTCTCCTTCTGCCACCAATGGCTTAGACATGGCTTTTCAAGCCCGTCTACTCGGCTTTTTATTGGACATAGGACCTCCTTTTGGTCTTTGTTCTCTAAAAACCTGAGGTTATAGCCAAGCCAAGCGAATCAATAGCATCCTCTGTTCTCATCTGCATGGATGATGGCGAAGCCCACATATGGCTTGCGACCGTCAATCTAAATGGGTCCCCCACAATCTCCTGAGAAGTTAAATCCTCCTTTTCTTGCTTTTCATTGTAGTTTGTATTTTTTCAAAAGAGACAAAAAATCACAACTCTTGTCTTTCATTATTGATAAGGATTGTAAATCGGCTATAAACGCCAAAATCGGCTATAAACGCCAAAAATCGGCTATAAACGCCAAAATTGGCTATAAATGCCAAAAAATCGCCTTTCACGGCAAACCAAGAAAAATGTCTCTTTTCTTGAATATATGTGCAATGGAAAACTTGAAAGAAGTTGATTTCTTTTTTACTTGCGAAGGTTGATCTCCGGATCACCACTTGCAATTCCGAGTAAAATAGAAAATCTGGCACACCCACACAACAAAAATGTTGATGCACGCCCTTGCCCCCCGGTTACGAAAGGGTCGGACCCAAACGGACTCCCACGTCCGCCGACCTCGGTAGAACCGAGCAGGAGCGCGGTCCATCAAGCTGGCACACCCGGTGGGACTCGTTTATTTGAGAACACGATGATAGAAATGAAATATTTGCATATCATATATTTTGCTCTATGCTTATATTTCCTTTCTCGATTCCTTGGCTACTTTATAATTGGTGGCCTATGTTGGATTCCGCATCTAAAAAAAATGAGATGAGATTTTTTGGAAATTTTTAATTCTTTGAATTTATTTCCACTCTTTCTCTTTTCAAAAAAAAAATTAAACAAATCAGATTTTTCAGTTTTGGATTCAAAATTGAGAAACCTTGATCCGTTCCTATCGTTCATCGCGCTTGCAGAAATGTTGAGCCTATTCGACTAAGGTTTTGGGCCATCGTTTCTCATCGATGAGTTCATTAAAGATCTAAAAAAAAAATGAGATGAGATTTTTTGTTTGGAAATTTTTAATTCTTTGAATTTATTTCCACTCTTTCTCTTTTCAAAAACAAAAAAAATCAGATTTTTCAGTTTGGATTCAAAATTGAGAAACCTTGATCCGTTCCTATCGTTCATCGCGCTTGCAGAAATGTTGAGCCTGTTCGACTAAGGTTTTGGGCCATCGTTTCTCTTCGATGAGTTCATTAAAGATCTAAAAATAAAAAAATAAAAAAAAATTAAATTAGATTTCTCATTTTGGATTCAAAATTGAGAAACCTTGATCCGTTCCTATCGTTCATCGCGCTTGCAGAAATGTTGAGCCTGTTCGACTAAGGTTTTGGGCCATCATTTCTCTTCGATGAGTTCATTAAAAAAAATATATAATAAAATAAAAATATAATTGAAAAAAAAAAAAGACATAGACCACTAAGGTTAAACCAACTGTGTTCTTTGATCATGGTTGATTCAAAGAAAAGCCTTGTCCAGAGTGTGGAGACAGCTTGACTGTTCTAGGCAAGGGTCCTCCAAACGGGTTCATTAAGTAATCTTACCCTTACCTGGGGGCAATTCTATCAATCAAGATTTCATAAGACTGGGTTAGGAGGCCTATGTGTACTCTCTCGTCTTTTAAATAAATTTTTTAAGAAAAAAAATAAAAAATTTCAAAAAAAAAAACTTAAAAAAAAATAAAAAAATAAAAAAAAGATTTTTTTAACAAAAAAAAAAGAAAAAAAATCTTCCAAAAAAAATCTTAAAAAAAAAAACTTCCGTCATTTTGGGTTTAGATTGGAGAAATCTTGGTCTTCTCCTTTCTGAGCACTGGCGCTCGCGGAAATCGCTGAGCCCGTGTTCAGATTGGAGTGCCTTTTGCTCTCTTTGATGAACCCGATATTGGCCTTTAAAAAAAAAAAACTCGTCATTTTTAGATTCAGATCCGAGAAATTATGGTTCATTTCTTTCTGAGCACTGGCGCTCGCGGAAATCGCTGAGCCCGTGTTCAGATCGGAATACCATCTGCTCTCTTTGATGAATCCAATCTTGACCTTTCAAAAAAGAGAATCTCATCTCATAGATGCGGTCTCAAAACATTTGTGTCTAGCGGTACTAGTACGCCCTTTCAGGGTCTACTGTATTGCGACCGGCACATCTGTAACTCCAACTTTATATTCTTCTTACCTCGAGCAAGCTCTGCTTCTCGATAAGTCGAATTTAAGTTCACAATTGCTTTTAGCAGTCACTGGGATGCCCATTCTGGGGTTACCATACCTGCGATTAGAACAATTGTACCCTCTATGGCGTTTTGCCTTCTTCATGTTGCTTGGGTCATTTTCCTCTAGCAATTTGAAAAGACGAAACCATAGAACTTCCCATTTATGATCATTATATTCTTGTGATTACTAATGGATGTGGTCTTGTTTCAGAAATTTTCGAAAACTAACAATGGCAGCTTCACTAACCATTACTTTCGATGAAAACAAGCACCAACTCATGCTTCAAAAGAAGCAAACCACGTGCACTTACAAGCGCCCCATCAGCTGCCGAAGCATCAACTCCTTCGGCAATTCTCTGAACTCCGGGTCGACCTCGACTCCCCGGACTATCGTCTTTGGGACGCTGGGACCATTCCCACTTCCTGAGGAACAAACTGCTCCTTCCAAGAAGCAGAAACTCGCCTCTCAACGTGTCACTACCGTGACACCAAAGGCGAGCACCAGAAGGCCTGAAGCCCGTGGCAGCCCCACGAAGCCTCGACCTGCAAGCAACCAGGTCTATCCCAAGACTTGGTCCCCAAGACCTTCACCAAAATAGAGAAGGTCCCAAACATCCACTAAGCCAACATTCCTGGCCCCACTCAAGGAGAACCAGTTCTACCCACTTGCCTACATGAAAGAGGAGAAACCTATCTCCAACCTGACTTCCAAGTCATCCCAGCATGAGCCGGCTTGTTCCTACAAGCCCAAAATCAAGTCATGCATCACAAGGCCTCTACAAGCACCTGCTAAGGCATACAAACCTGCAGTTCGACCCTTCATCTCTACAGGGGCCTAACTCCAAAAATTCAAAGCTTCGCTGCAACAGGCGAAGGACAGGGTTCGCATCTTGTCCTTGCCCAGCTGCAAAGAAGACAGGCTCGGCTGCTGCGCCAGAGGAAGCACATCCTTCATCGTCAAAGCCCAGCCAGAGCTGACCGAAGCTCAAATTGCCCGTCGCATACGCCGCCGCGCGTCATACCGGTAAAAGAGACTAGAGAAGCAAAGGACCCAGCCTCCTACACTTCAAGTCTCTCCCAAATGGGTCGAAAAAGAAAGACCCAACCGATCACCCGCATCCAGCAGTTGGAACAGGGCCAGCAGAGGATTGAAACTCTGATGGAAAACCTTCTCCTCGCCTTCCAAAATCAGGCGAACAATGAACCTCCTCCGAATCATCAAGACGACGAGGTAAATAGAGAAGAAAATGAGTCACGCGCCCTTAATAAAAAGGACGTAAACAGTATCCTCGCCAAAGCAAAAGAAGAGGATATACTCAAGGAGCATGGGATCAAGCCACCATATCCCTTATGGATGGACTCGGTCCCGTTCCCCACCAAATTCAAGCATCCTACTCTCCAAACATATACGGGGAAAGGATCAGCTAGACAGCACGTCATCCACTTCAAGATCCTGACGGGAGCTATCGCGGATCAAGATGCACTCAAGATCCGCCTCTTTGCAAGTACCCTAAAAGGTACGGCCTTCGATTGGTACTCCACTCTGTCGGAGGACTCAATCCAAAACTGGGCCATGCTAGAGACACGCTTCCTGACTCACTTCAAAGGTGAAGATCATCCCGCTACTATGGCTCAGCTGTGCAGCCTAAAACAGGGGGAGAATGAATCAACATATGACTTCATTCACAAGTGGAAAGCAATGGCATACAAATGCTCTGATGTATTGCCACAAGCGTCGCTAGTCGACATTTGCCGAAACAACATGAGAGCCAGAATCCGCTCCATGATCATCGGCAACAAATCAAAAAACCTGGGAGAACTCCTAGAAGCTTCCATGGAAGTTGAAATGGTGATTAAAGACCTCAACAGTCAGAAATCATCAAGAAAAGAGCCAACCGCCATTGCAACCTCTAAACCAAAGAAAAAAGAGGTCCTCAATGTGCAGACCAAGTCAGCTCCTCAGCCACCAAAGAAAGCTGAAAATAAAGTTGCTGGTAAGAGACCTGAACTCTCAGATGCCTTCAAAGAACGAGTAGAGAAGAAATACCCGTTTGATGAAGATGTTGATGAAATCTTCCGGGCTCTTGTGGCAATCGGCAACCTCACCTTGCCTGAACCAAAAAGACCGGGTGATGTTGGCAAAACCAACGATCCTCGGTACTGTCCATACCACCAGATGATCTCGCATCCTTTCAATCAATGCTTCGTTGTGAGAGAGAAAATAAATGAGATGTGGAAAAACGGAGTCATCACCTTTGACAAAAACTATGTGTAACATCCCGTCCCTTAACCCATCGTTAATTTTAATTAATTATTTGATTAGTTAGAAAGTTTTCTTAGAGTCTTAGCGAGTCGGGTTTATCGTATGGATCACGCGTACGAAGTCTCGCGCGAGTCCGAGATCGTTTGGGGACAGTAAGGGGGTGGTTTGCAATTTGGGGAGTTTTCAGGGGTTTTATCAAAATTATGAGTTTTTGTGAATTTGGGTGCATCGGATAGATCGGGTCATTTCATAAACATTTGCCTTCAGTCGCGTTGCAATCTGACGTGTCGAAGTACCTCAAATTAGCAATAAGGATCAAACCCATATTTTTCACTTATCCTTAACTAATATAAGCCTTATCCCTTATTCATTCATCTCTTATCTCTTCATTTCATACGGTTGTTTCTCAACAACACAGCCACCATTCCTATACTATTCACTTCTTCTTCCCCATCACTACTCTTCACTACCGACACCTTCCCGGAGCTCCGTCGTCGCCGGTGAAGCTTCCAATATTCTTCTCCAAGTTTCTATGATCATTAATATACCCTTTTCTAAGCCTTTCATCCACCAACAACTCTAAGGTAGGTTCTCAAGACTTGTAGACTTAGTGAATTCTTTTCCTTTTGGTTAGAAATGGATTAAGGAGACTCACCTCAACCCTTGGCATGCATTTGTAGGAGTGATTTGGGTTTGAAAGTGGATTTGTTCACCTTTGAGCTTAAAAGAGATTTTCTCCAAATTTCTCTTGGATTTTCATTTAGCTCTTCATCAAGGCAAGTAATTTATATATCATGTCTGATATGTTTGTTTCTCTTTTGATTCGATGATTAATTGATGATTTAGATGACCTTTGCTCATTTGAAGATTTAGATTTGAAAACATGATAATTATGGGTATTTGATTAAGGAATTGGATTATGAAATTTATGACTTGATTATATAGATGATTATAATTAGAATGGACTGGTTTCATGCTTGATTTGATCATATATCAGGTTCAGAGAAGAAAGGAATGGAATTGGAACCAATCCACTGCAATAACAGAACCTGTATTTTGGTTCCGCAGTGTAGTAGGTCGACCGAAACAAGGGGTAGGTCGACCGAAGACACATGGACAGGTTCGCTGAAGCCTGACCACTTTTACTGTTCACAATTTCTGCACACTAATGCAGGTCGACCCGGGCTGTACTAGGTCAACCGGGCCAACTGTTGAGGACCTTTTGAAGGACTCTTTTGACCTCTTTTTCTATTGGACTTGTATGGAACCTTGGCTATCTTTTTGGACTCATTTGACTATGTATGAGGAGTATTTTGAGCAGAAGATTCCTCATGGTTATTCCGGTTGCATTGGAATCCATTTTTATTCAATCTTGAACGATACGGGACAACGGGATACTCTCCCTAAATCTATGCACGAAGAATATTCATCTGAGTATCCTGAACCTTAATCCTTTCGTTGACTGAGTAGGAATGTATGATGCTTTGGGATTAACATTGGTACTTAGGATTGGATTGTCTATCGTTTATGATTCCGAATAGTACTGTCTGGTACTATCTACATGTGATGTACATGTTCATTAGCTTCGTTTGTTTTGTTTTGATTGGGATCATATGATGAACTTAGATGATGACTTTAGGATCCCTTTTGATGTTCCGTTTTGTTCTGAAGTTTGATGTAAGTGTTGTGACTAGACGGCTTTGATTGTAAAGCATGTTGAGAACTACTTATGATGATATTGAATTGAAGAAGTTTGTATTGAAGAAGTTTGATATTTTGATTTTTGATTGATGATGGAAAGTAGTTTCTCTATGATGATTGACGAATCTTGTTCACACAAGAAAGTCTAGTCCCTCACTATTGTTTGTATAGGACTCGTGTCAGGCATCACTTAGCTGTAAACGCCCAGCACAATTTGGGGCACCATTTGTGAGAGGACTTTGGCTGGAACGTCTGCGCAGTACGACTTTTTCTTATTAGATGGATGTACACCATCACATTGGATACCCGCATTGAAGATTGTTTTTGTTTATTTTGTTTTTAAGGGTATCATATTGATGATTGCTTGCCGGGGTTTTATCCCGTGCCACTCTACCACAAACTCTCATGTTGAGTATGGAGGGTTATGGAAACTATCCGTGGTGCATTAGCTTTTGTGATTTGCCTATTTGTTAGATGTCTTATTGGTCTGTTTATGATTCGAATGCTATGCATTATCACTTCTGAATGCAAGGCATTTCTAATGATTTTGTCTATCGTATTGTCAAATCTAATTCGTCTTACATATCTATTGATGTCTTATATACATTATTTGCCGACCGTCGTGTCTGATGATATTACTCTTGGTGCATAGGTACCGAGCCTTACTATTACGCAGAGGAGGAATCGATGGAGGAAGTTCAGGCAGATCAGCCTAATGACTCCGTAGAGTATAGTACGGACGGCATTGTCTAGCCGTGACGACCCTGTACATGAGTGCCTTAATAATATATCTGTTTAGTTTTATCTTTTGGTTATTTTATCTTTTGGTTGTAACTAATACTTTTGTTAACAGTCTCAAACTTTAACTCTAGTTATAGTATTCAGTATTTGCTCGAACTATACTCTTCTAAGATACCATTGGTAATTATAAGCTTCCGCTATTTGATATATGTATTTGAGGAAATGTTTACACCTCACAGCGGTCTTCGATCCAATTGGGACATGATTGGGGCTAAGTTATATTTAATTAAGTTTGAAAAGAAATTTTTTTTAATTAGCCCTAATCTTACGCATAACCCCGGTTTACATTTTGGGGGCGTGACAAGTTGGTATCAGAGCATTACTATTTCTAGATTTAAAATAAGTAGAAACTAAGACGTGTGAGGATTGGTCTTCTTTTGGGTATTTTAGCTTTTGTAGATTGTATAGTTTGATTGTTAGATTGAGTCCCATAGGACTAATGTTTCTTATGTTTCAGAATGGCTGGCCGTAATATGTGCTCTAATAATAGTGGCAAACAGGATAACAGTAATGCCAATGCTAGTGCTAGTGACTCTTTTGAGGACAAATTTAACAAGCTCATGCAAGCAATTGTGACTTCACAAGAAGCACAAACTTTGAATCAGACTCAATAGCAAGAGAGTCAGACAAAACAGCAGGAAGATCAGGCTACTTTCCAGGCACAAATGCTTCAAGTTTTACAGAGGCCAACACCACCAGCTCAGGTAGTAATGCCAGCTCGAGTTACAGATCCGAATGATATGTATGATAAGTTCAAGAAGAGAAACCTACCAGTCTTTTATGGGAATGAAGATCCTCTCGATGCTGACGAGTGGATAGTACAGATGGAAAAGATTTTTCATGTTTTTCAGTGTACAGGTCAGGAGCAAGTACAGTTATCAGCCTATATGTTCAGGGGTGTAGCGGAGATATGGTGGAAATCAGTAAAGACACCTTATGATACAATAGATGATGCCACTGCTTGGATATCATTTCAGAAAGAATTTCGTACCAGACAAGGGATTTGTGAGACCGAGTGTATCACCATGGGGTGCACCGGTGTTGTTTGTGAAGAAGAAGGATGGTACAATGCGTATGTGCATAGATTACAGGCAGCTGAATCAGGTTACGATCAAGAACAAGTACCCTTTACCAAGGATAGACGAGTTATTTGATCAATTGCAAGGTGCACAGTACTTCTCTAAGATAGACTTGAGATCAGGCTACCATCAGATACGTGTTAGAGAGCAAGATTTGCAGAAGACAGCCTTCAGGACCAGATACGGACATTATGAATTCTTGGTTATGCCATTTGGACTGACCAACGCACCTGGAGTATTCATGGCTTTGATGAACAGGATCTTTGCACCATACTTAGATCGGTTCACAGTCATTTTCATAGACGATGTTCTAGTCTATTCGAAGTCCAGAGATGAACATGCAGATCATTTAAGGAGTTCATTGCAAATTCTGAGAGAAAATCAACTTTATGCCAAGCTGAGTAAGTGTGAGTTTTGGCTTGAACAAGTGTCATTTTGGGACATATCATCTCCAGAGAAGGTTTATCAGTAGATCCAGCGAAGATTGAGGCAGTAGTCAGTTGGCAGAGTCCGAAGTCAGTCTCAGATATCAGAAGTTTTCTGGGTTTGGTAGGATATTACAGAAGATTTGTGAAGGGATTCTCCAGTATAGCAGCCCCATTGACCAAATTAACAAGGAAGGATGTTCCGTTTGTGTGGTCAGAGAAGTGTGAAGAGAATTTTCAGGAGTTGAAGACCAGATTGACTACAGCTCCTATCCTTACCTTACCTACGGGAAATGGAGGGTTTGTGATTTTTATTGTGATTTTTATCGATGCTTCAGGCATTGGATTGGGATGCGTTCTTATGCAAGAAGGGAAAGTAGTGGCTTATGGCTCAAGACAGTTGAAAGAGCATGAAAAGAAATACGCTACCCATGATTTAGAACTTGCAGCAGTAGTTATGGCACTTAAAATGTGGAGACACTACCTGTATGGAGAGAAATTCGAGGTTCACTCGGATCACAGGAGTCTTCAGTACCTGTTTGGACAGAAGGACCTTAACATGAGGCAGACTAGATGGATGGAGTACATCAAGGACTATGATTTTCCGATAAAGTATCATCTCGGGAAAGCTAATGTAGTAGCAGATGCACTGAGCAGGAAGACGGCGAATACCGGATGTTTACAGATAGAGTGGTTTTTGACAAAATTATTCAGAGATATGACTATAGAATTTCAGCCTCAGAGTGAGAGATTTATGGTTGCCAACATGCTTACTTGGGAACCAGAGATTCTGGTTAGAATCAAAGGCAGTCAGAGAGAAGATCCAGAGTTAGTCAGAATCATTGACAATATAGTAGACAGAATAGAATTCAGACTCATAAATGGAGTGTTGTATTGCCAGGACAGATTGTGTGTACCGGGTGTTCATGATTTGAGAAACGAGATTATGGTTGAGGCACACCATTCTCGTTATGCTATTCACCCTGGGAGCACCAAAATGTATCAGAACTTGAGGAGTTTTTACTGGTGGAACAACATGAAGAAGGACATTGCAGAATTTGTCTCGAGATGTCTAGTGTGTCAGCAAGTGAAGGTTGAACATCAAAAACCTCCAGGTTTACTTCAACCCTTGAAGATACCAGAATGGAAGTGGGAGCACATTACCATGGACTTTGTGTCAGGATAACCACCCACGAGAGACAGTGATAGTATCTGGGTGATTGTTGACAGACTCACCAAGTCAGCACATTTCATTCCGATGAGAATGAAAGGATCCATGGATGTTTTGGCATACAAGTACATTGAGAACATTGTTAGATTACATGGAATTCCAGATTCCATTGTTTCAGACAGAGATATGAGGTTTGTGGGCAGATTTTGGGTCAGTTTGCAAGCAGCTTTAGGCACTACCTTAAATTTCAGCACTGCATATCATCCGCAGACTGATGGACAGACTGAGAGGACTAATCAGACTATGGAGGATATGTTGCGGGCTTGTGTTCTTGATTTCGGAAAAGATTGGGAGAAGAGTCTTCCTTTGTGTGAGTTCGCCTACAACAATAGTTATCATTCTAGTATCGGGATGGCACCATTTGAGGCACTGTATTGACGAAAGTGTAAGACTCCTATTTGTTGGGAAGAAATTGGTGTTCGGAATTTTCATGGACCTTCGATCGTCAGTGATACCAGTGAGAAAGTGAAACAAATCATTGACAGACTGAAGATTTCAAGAGACCGACAGAAGAGCTACGCAGACCCGAAGAGAAGAGATTTGCAATTCCAGGTTGGAGATAAAGTGTTTCTCAAGGTCTCACCAACTAGAGGAACTATGAGATTCGGTCAGAAAGGGAAATTGGCTCGGAGATACATAGGACCGTTTGAGATTGATATGCGCGTTGGTGAAGTAGCATACCGATTGATACTACCAGCAGAGTTAGCAGGAGTTCACAAGGTTTTTCATATCTCTATGTTGAGGAAGTATATTCCAGACCCTTCACATGCACTACATCATGAACCTTTGGATGTACAGCCAGACGTCACATTTGTGGAGAAACCGAAGAAGATCATTGATACAAAGGAACATGTTTTAAGGAATAGGACTATTCATTGGGTCAAAGTACAGTGGGAGCACCATAGTCCGAGCGAAGCAACTTGGGAACTCAGAGATTAGATTCAGGAGAAATATCCACAGTTATTGACAGAAGTACAATGATTACCAGAAGTGTGTTAGTGATTTGGAGGACCAAATATCCTAAGGGGGGGGGAGTATGTAACATCTCGTCCCTTAACCCATCGTTAATTTTAATTAATTGTTTGATTAGTTAGTAAGTTTGCTTAGAGTCTTAGCGAGTCGGGTTTATCGTATGGATCACGCGTACGAAGTCTCGCGCGAGTCTGAGATCGTTTGGGTACAGTAAGGGGGTGGTTTGCAATTTGGGGAGTTTTCAGGGGTTTTATCAAAATTATGAGTTTTTGTGAATTTGGGTGCATCGGATAGATCGGGTCATTTCATAAACATTTGCCTTCAGTCGCGTTGCAATCCGACGTGTCGAAGTACCTCAAATTAGCAATAAGGATCAAACCCATATTTTTCACTTATCCTTAACTAATATAAGCCTTATCCCTTATTCATTCATCTCTTATCTCTTCATTTCATACGGTTGTTTCTCAACAACACAGCCACCATTCCTATACTATTCACTTCTTCTTCCCCATCACTACTCTTCACTACCGACACCTTCCCGGAGCTCCGTCGTCGCCGGTGAAGCTTCCAATCTTCTTCTCCAAGTTTCTATGATCATTAATATACCCTTTTCTAAGCCTTTCATCCACCAACAACTCTAAGGTAGGTTCTCAAGACTTGTAGACTTAGTGAATTCTTTTCCTTTTGGTTAGAAATGGATTAAGGAGACTCACCTCAACCCTTGGCATGCATTTGTAGGAGTGATTTGGGTTTGAAAGTGGATTTCTTCACCTTTGAGCTTAAAAGAGATTTTCCCCAAATTTCTCTTGGATTTTCATTTAGCTCTTCATCAAGGCAAGTAATTTATATATCATGTCTGATATGTTTGTTTATCTTTTGATTCGATGATTAATTGATGATTTAGATGACCTTTGCTCATTTGAAGATTTAGATTTGAAAACATGATAATTATGGGTATTTGATTAAGGAATTGGATTATGAAATTTATGACTTGATTAGATAGATGATTATAATTAGAATGGACTGGTTTCATGCTTGATTTGATCATATATCAGATTCAGAGAAGAAAGGAATGGAATTGGAACCAATCCACTGCAATAACAGAACCTGTATTTTGGTTCCGCAGTGTAGTAGGTCGACCGAAACAAGGGGTAGGTCGACCGAAGACACATGGACAGGTTCGCTGAAGCCTGACCATTTTTACTGTTCACAATTTCTGCACACTAATGCAGGTCGACCCGGGCTGTACTAGGTCGACCGGGCCAACTGTTGAGGACCTTTTGAAGGACTCTTTTGACCTCTTTTTCTATTGGACTTGTATGGAACCTTGGCTATCTTTTTGGACTCATTTGACTATGTATGAGGAGTATTTTGAGCAGAAGATTCCTCATGGTTATTCCGGTTGCATTGGAATCCATTTTTATTCAATCTTGAACGGTACGGGACAACGGGATACTCTCCCTAAATCTATGCACGAAGAATACTCATCTGAGTATCCTGAACCTTAATCCTTTCGTTGACTGAGTAGGAATGTATGATGCTTTGGGATTAACATTGGTACTTAGGATTGGATTGTCTATCATTTATGATTCCGAATAGTACTGTCTGGTACTATCTACATGTGATGTACATGTTCATTAGCTTCGTTTGTTTTGTTTTGATTGGGATCATATGATGAACTTAGATGATGACTTTAGGATCCCTTTTGATGTTCCGTTTTGTTCTGAAGTTTGATGTAAGTGTTGTGACTAGACGGCTTTGATTGTAAAGCATGTTGAGAACTACTTATGATGATATTGAATTGAAGAAGTTTGTATTGAAGAAGTTTGATATTTTGATTTTTGATTGATGATGGAAAAGTAGTTTCTCTATGACGATTGACGAATCTTGTTCACACAAGAAAGTCTAGTCCCTCACTATTGTTTGTGTAGGACTCTTGTGTCAGGCATCACTTAGCTGTAAACGCCCAACACAATTTGGGGCACCATTTGTGTGAGGACTTTGGCCTGAACGTCTGCGCAGTATGACTTTTTCTTATTAGATAGATGTACACCATCACATTGGATACCCGCATTGAAGATTGTTTTTGTTTATTTTGTTTTTAAGGGTATCATATTGATGATTGCTTGCCGGGGTTTTATCCCGTGCCACTCTACCACAAACTCTCATGTTGAGTATGGAGGGTTATGGAAACTATCCGTGGTGCATTAGCTTTTGTGATTTGCCTATTTGTTAGATGTCTTATTGGTCTGTTTATGATTCGAATGCTATGCATTATCACTTCTGAATGCAAGGCATTTCTAATGATTTTGTCTATCGTATTGTCAAATCTAATTCGTCTTACATATCTATTGATGTCGTATATACATTATTTGCCGACCGTCGTGTCTGATGATATTACTCTTGGTGCATAGGTACCGAACCTTACTATTACGCAAAGGAGGAATCGATGGAGGAAGTTCAGGCAGATCAGCCTAATGACTCCGTAGAGTATAGTACGGACGACATTGTCTAGCCGTGACGACCCCGTACATGAGTGCCTTAATAATATATCTGTTTAGTTTTATCTTTTGGTTATTTTATCTTTTGGTTGTAACTAATACTTTTGTTAACAGTCTCAAACTTGAACTCTAGTTATAGTATTCAGTATTTGCTCGAACTATACTCTTCTAAGATACCATTGGTAATTATAAGCTTCCGCTATTTGATATATGTATTTGAGGAAATGTTTACACCTCACAGCGGTCTTCGATCCAATTGGGACATGATCGGGGCTAAGTTATATTTAATTAAGTTTGAAAAGAATTTTTTTTAATTAGCCCTAATCTCACGCATAACCCCGGTTTACATTTTGGGGGCGTGACACTATGGGTCTGCCTCCGTCAACATGGTGACATGTGGACAAACATCAAAGTCACCGAAGAAGAAGATCATTACTTCCTTCAAGGTGATAAACTCAATCCAAGCGTCCGAGGAACTGGTTCCTTACCCGACACCAGACGGACAACCGATATGGGTACATCCCGATCTCCTGGAAGATGAAAATTGGGAGGTCGTGAAAACAAAGCCTACAGCTCAACAGCGAAGGCAGGCTAGGAAAGATCTCCTCAAGCTCAAACGGCAAGAGAAGACCCAGCTAAAACTTGAGGTCAAAGAAAAGGCAGAGGCTTCCTCTACCGCTTCACTAGAGGCAACAAAAACATCCCTTCTAGAGACTTCAAAGGGGGTAAGAAAATTCACTCTCAGTGATTTCATGCCACCTCAATTCAAAGAAGCCATGCAGGAGGCATCATACTCTTGCAATTCGGTAGTTGGATTCTCCATTGATGGATACGAGTCCAGGGACACCGATGATGGATTCGAATCCAACTACACAGATGAGTGGGAGGAGTCCCTTGAAACAGGAGAATATCTCTCCGATGAAGAATGGGTTCCTGAGTCTCATCTTATGCCAGTAATCTGGTATAACCCCCTACAGCCACAAGGATCCTGGTCTGATGATGAAGAAGACCAAGAAGCTGTACAAGAAAATGCTGCTGACCCAGCACCTCTCATTACTCAAGTGGAAATCAACCTTGTTGAGCCACAAAGAGTTGATGAAGAAGAAGATCCGGCTCCCATGCCTGATCTTAAAGAATATGCAAGGATCTTGCAGCGACTCGCTCTAGAACAAGAGCAAGAACGCGTCAACGAGCCTCCTCGCAATCCAGAGCCTGAAGTCCCTGAAGACCATCAGGTACATCCTCCCTTAACTCCTGAAAATGGAGAAAATTGCTGGATAGACGATCCTCTTACATCCGAGGACGAGTCTGACTCCGATCAGGCAACGTCTCCCGTCAGAGCTTCTTGTAATGTGATAATTCGGGATTATAACTCTTCCGAAGCATCGTCTGATGAGAGCACTTACACTCCGGCGATGCCTAGCAATGTATCTTCTGAAGCCACCTCGTCTCACGTGACTTTCACTGAGATGACACCCTCTCAGGTTTCTTCTCCTGAGACTGTGACTTCAAAGTTCACACCCTTCCTGACTGAAGAATTCCCAGCCATTGATGCTTGGGATGATGAATTAGTCAACGAAGAAGAAAGGTTGCTGGATGCTGTTCAGGACTTGTTCTCGAAAAATGCTCCGTGCAACACAATCACTGAGGACGGCAACTCTGCTGCTGATTCATCCTCAGCAAATGAAAAATGACAGCCTCTTGATCCTGAAGATAATCTTCCAAACGAAGACCCTTCTCAAGAAGCTCTCAAAGTTGGTAGAGGCACCCGCTCTGGCCGGGACTACCACAAAAATTACAACCAATCTTCCTTTACATATGTAAATCCTTCGGGAAAAGATGTTGTAAGTGCCCCTAGTGGCAACAATGATGAACATGCAGGCCCTAAGGAGGCTTTCAAGTATGACTTGATTGAACACTTCAAGCACATACCTGCACGTCTGCACATCCTAGATTTGTTGCGAATGTCTCCGCACACTCGTGATAATCTCATCTCGGAATTACAAAAGCTGAATGAGGATGTCGACAAATATGCCCCGCAAGTCCTCCAAATTGAAATGGATTACCGGGTCAAAAACTCAAAAGCCTCTTCAAAGGGAGAAAAGAAGAAAACTGAGGGATCATGCATTGAATGCCTCTCGGTTAAAAAAGCAGCCAGTGCAACCATCGCCTTCACAAAGGACGATCTTCTACTTGGCGAAACCAGGCATAACCGACCCCTGTACTTCACAGGGTATATCAAGGAAATGCCTATGCACAGAGTTCAGATCGACCCAGGTTCTGCACTCAACCTCATCTCCACATCGGCTCTTGAAGAGTTGGGCATCCCACCCAGCAAGCTGAGCCACACATCTGTATCTATCTTTGGATACGATGGGAGTACTCAAAGGCCTATCGGCAAAATCAGGTTCAAGTTGCAGATCGGTGATCTTATCTCTGAGGTCACAGTGTATGCAATAAAAACCCCTTCATGCTACAACATCCTTCTCGGACGCCCTTGGATCCACGAGAATGGTGTTGCCCCTTCAACTCTACATCAATGCATCAAGTTTGTTGGCGACGACGGCATGATACTTCGAGTCTTTGCGGACAGAAAACCCTTCAAAGGTAAAGAAGTCCACTTCGCAGACTCACAGATGTATGAAGGTGAAAAAGAAGAAGAGGAGAAGCACACAGCATCCTTTGCCGAAAATCTCTAGAAAGATAAAGGCAAAGCTCCTCAACAATCACCGGAAGAAAACAAACCATCCGATAAATCTGAAGAGAGCATTCAAACTCCCTTCATCATCTCCCTCAAACCTTCAAAGCCTTTGGTCATCACAACTAAAGTGAAGAAGGCAAAGCAAAAGCCTGGGGGCAAATTTGTTGTCTCTTTCGTGTATATCATGCAAGACACGGACTCGGATTCAGAGCCGGAAGACGACACATTGTTAAGCCAAGCTGACACTCAGCAAGTTCAGCCTGCTCTCACTCCAATGGAGATAACTTCTGACATAGAAGATCCTACGTCAGCTTCCTTCGTTGTTCCAGCAACTTCAGCAAAGGAAAAGCCGATCTTCTTCCATAGATCGGATGCTTCTTCATCAAACTCCATGCTTGAACCTTTCCAAAATGAAGGTATGCCTCAACTATCCTTATATAGTTCTGTGGCATAAGCTATTATGAAGAAAATGGGCTATGACGCTCAAAACCCAGTCGGTTTGGGAGAAGGACGTGGTATTCTCACGCCATTGGGGCCCGTCTTGACCAAAAGCCAGCTGGAAGATTGGAGACTCTACGGCTATGTAGAAAAGTCTTCACACGGGTTAGGGTATGATCCGGACACTCCCTTGAGACAGTTGACACAAAGGCTTAAAATTCAATATACTGACCAAGCCTCAACTTCTCAAGTCCATGAAGACATCGATCTCCCTGGATATCTCTTTGATGAGTCACCTGACAAAGATCCAGCAGGCTCATCCAATTGGCACGATTTCTCCAAAAATGAAGAGGAGTTGTCCGATGGAACAGACGTGTGGTCTTCTGACCCAGAAGAACCCTCATCTCCAAAAGAAGTAACCTACTTCGACCCGGTTTCAACAGGCGATTGGGATCATCTCATAGCAAGCCTTGGGAAAATTACCGATCAAGAAGACCCGTGGAAAGGAACAAAACCTTGGTCTGGAAATGCCTTTGAAAACCCAGAAGGTTTCGTTGAGCTGGAAGCCTCCGAAAATATTGTGGAGGAACCACCTTCGAACCTTCCAACAGAAGATCCTGTTCAAAAGATAGACTTGGGAACACCAGATAACCCACGTCCTGTATTCATAAGCAAGAATATAAAGGATGATGAGTTACCCGAGTATATCGCCCTTCTTCGTGAGTTCGTTGATTGCTTTGCATGGTCTTACGCTGAAATGCCAGGCTTAGACCGCAAAATAGCGGTTCACTAACTCAATCTTCAAGAAGACATCAAGCCTGTCAAGCAAGGCCAAAGAAGATTCCGTCCAGATGTGATGGATAAAATTGAACAAGAAGTTCAAAAACTCAAAAGCGTCGGCTTCATCCGTGAGGAACAACATCCTGAATGGTTGGCCAACATTGTCCCCATGACAAAGAAGAATGGGCAGATCAGGGTCTGTATTGACTATAGAGACCTGAATGGCGCATGCCCTAAAGATGAATTTCCGCTCCCCATACCAGAGGTAATGATTGATAACACCTGTGGATTCGAGCGAATGACATTCATGGATGGTTTCTCTGGCTACAATCAGATAAAGATGCATCCTGAAGATGAAAAACATACATCTTTTCGGACCCCATTTGGCGTGTATTGCTACACTGTCATGCCATTTGGTCTGAAAAATGCTGGTGCCACATATCAGAGGGCTATGATGAAAATATTCCAAGATATGCAACACAAGACGGTTGAATGTTACGTTGATGACCTCGCCGTCAAAACCAAAAGAAAAGAAGATCATCTCGAAAACCTTCGAGAAGTCTTCCTCCGACTTCGCAAACACAAATTGCGAATGAATCCTTTGAAATGCTTCTTCGGCGTCTCGTCGGGCAAGTTCCTCGGATTCTTAGTTCGGAAAGCTGGAATAGAGCTTGACCGCATAAAAGTCAAAGCCATTCTAGAAATGCCCTCTCCAAGAACCTTGAGAGAACTCGAAGGGCTTCAAGGGAGATTCTCCTACATCAGACGGTTCATCTCCAATCTTTCGGGGAAATGCCGTCCATTCTCCCGATTGATGAAAAAAGGTGTAAACTTTGTCTGGGATGCTGACTGTGAAGCTGCTTTCCAAGACATCAAGTCATACCTGACAAAGCCTCCAGTGTTAGCTGCTCCTACCACTGGAAAACCATTCATCTTGTACACAAGAGCCCTTGATCACTCTTTGGGAGCTCTGCTTGCGCAAGAAAATGATCAAAGAAAAGAAGCTGCTCTATATTACCTCAGCCGCATGCTAGTAGGTGCAGAGCATCGCTACTCTCCAGTCGAAAAAGAATGTCTTGCAGTGATGTTCGCCGTACAAAAGCTGCGTCACTACTTGCTTTCCAACACAGTATACCTGGTCTCCAGGGTCAACCTCTTGAAGGTCCTTGTCACAAAGGCAGGTTCTCTCGATGCTCGACTGGCAAAATGGTCCATCCTTCTATCACAATTTGATATTAGGTATGTACCACAAAAAGCAATCAAAGGGCAAGCTCTAGTGGATTTCCTCGCAGAGCATCCATTGCCTAATGATTCTCCGCCTAGAGATGATCTCCCAGACGAACCAGTCTACAATGTAGAGACTTTCTCACAAAGTTCCTCCTGGGACATGTACTTTGACGGTGCAACCAGGACAAATGAAAAAAGACAGCTGATCTCGGGAGTTGGCATCCTCTTTGTTAGCCCCGACAAATACATGACTCCACACGCTTTCTCGCTACTGGAACCATGCACAAACAATGCAGCTGAATATCAAGCTCTGATCTTAGGATTGGAACTCGCCATCGAATCCGGTATCACCATGCTAAAAGTCTTTGGAGACTCTCAACTGATCGTCAACCAGATGAATCAGAAATTTGAAGTCAGGAAGCCAGATTTGTTGCCTTACTGCAACAAGGCACAATCACTTCTGCAAAAGTTTGACATCTGTCACATCACCCACATTCGTAGAGGTGAAAATATACGTGCAGATGCCCTAGCCGGACTTGCCACATCCATGGCAATCTAGGAAGGGGAAAACATGCAAATCACAGTGTGCGAAAGAAGAATCCTTCTTCCTCTTAACACACACCAAGCAGTGGCTGAATGCCACCAAGTGGTCGGAAGTCGGATTTCAATCCTTCAAACTTCAATCGGCGACTGGAGGGATCCGTTCATTGATTACATTATGTTCGGAATCCTACCTGAAGATCCAAAAGAACGGGTAATCATCCAAAGGCGAACCCCAAGCTTTCATTTGGATATTCCTTCAAAAATCCTTTAAAGGAAATCCTTCAACGGAGTACTTCTACGTTGCTTGTCACAACAAGAGGCTGAAGAAACACTCAAAGAAGTTCATGATGGTCTTTGCGGAGCTCATCGGGCTGGACCTAAGCTCTATGATCAGATAAAAAGGTTAGGATATTACTGGCCTACCATGGTAGCTGACGCAATGCAATTTGCTAAGCGCTGCCAACAATGCCAAGTTCATGGAGATTACATTCACATGCCTCCAGAATGGCTGCATCCTACAGCGATCTCATGGCCTTTCGAAGCCTGGGGTATGGACATCATAGGTCCTATTTCTCCCCCTTCGAGCAAAGGTCATCGCTTCATCTTCGCCGCTATGGATTATTTCTCAAAGTGGTCAGAAGAATTTGCGTTTAACGAAATGAAGACCTCATCAGTCCTTCAGTTCCTGCACACCAACATCATTTGTCGTTTCGGCATACCCAAAAGATTCGTCCATGATAACGGACCACAATTCCGGGATCATCGATTCTACAGGTTCTGCGACAAATACAAAATCCAAAGCTGTCCTTCGACTCCATATAATCCGGCAGCAAACGGGTTAGCAGAAGCTTTCAACAAGACACTCTGCAAAATCCTCAAAAAAATGGTCTATAGTCACAAAAGAGACTGGAGCGACAAAATGTCTGAAGCTTTGTGGGCCTATCGAACCACCGTTCGAGGACCAACCCATAGCACACCATTCTCCTTGGTCTATGGATGCGAAGCTGTCGTACCCTTGGAAGTACAAATTCCTTCCTAGAGGGTATCCTTGCAAAATGACATGACTAAAGAAAGCAATGTCAAATTGCGACTCCATGAGCTGGACAATCTCGATGAGAGACGGCTCGAAGATCAACAAAGCATTGAACTTTACCAAGCACGCATGGCAGGATCTTTCGATAAAAAGGTCAGGCAACGCGCCTACAAAAAGAGTGACTTGGTTCTTGCGGTAAAAAGACCAATGGTTTTCGCTCACAAAGGCAAATTTGAGCCAAAATGGGAGGGACCCTACGTCATCGACAAGGTTTTCTCCAACGGCGCATACGCACTCCTAAACATGGAAGGTGACAGATGTATGTGCCCATCAACGGCAAGTTCTTAAAGCGGTACTACCCTTGAAGACTTACCCAACTGGGTAAGAGCAATGCCTGTACGGCCAAAACCGGTTTCCAGGTACACGCTCGCTAAACCCACCCTTTTTTATAATTTTCATATCAAATGTTGAAATTTCTAGAAATTTAAAACAATGCTTACTTTCATCGTTTCATTGTCAAAAAAAAAATCCAAGTTTAGGAACCTTTCCCTAACTTGACCAAAATTTTCAACCCTTGAACCCAAAATTCATGGTTTGAAACAAAATCCGGATTCAGGGATTTCCACCCTAGTCCACCCTGCCTTTACCACCAAAATGGTTTTAGGTCAAAACTTATGACCCTCGTGTCTTTAAACAAAAAAAAAATGGTTTTTCAAAAAACCGCGAGGAAGCGACGCTTAGTCGATACTCGCACAAATCGGAAGCATATGAACCATGTTCGACACTTCCAAAATCGTAGGGAAGCGACATTTCGTCGATACTTGCAAAATCCAAAACCATGGAGACGCAACATTTCAGTTGATATCCATAACTCAAATGTTCGAGAAAACCACAAATTTCAAAAATCGTGGGGAAACGACATCAAGTCAATACCCGCAAAACCAAAATTTTTGAAAAGCAAGGATGCGACATTCCATCGATACTTGCACCCAGATCCGCGAGGATGCGACATTCCATCGATACTCGCAACCGAATGAGCAAGGATGCGACATTCCATCGATACTTGCAAGAACATTCAGCAGGGAGGCGACTTTTAGTCGATACTTGCATTTTTGAAAAACAAACCGGCTATAAATGCCATCAAAATAGGCTATAAATGCCACAAACCGGCTATCAATGCCACCAAAACAAAACCGGCTATCAATGCCACAAACAAAAACTTGGATTTCAAAAAACAGGCTATCAATGCCACCAAAACAAAACAGGCTATCAATGCCACCAAAAACCGGCTATAGATGCCACAAAACAAACCGGCTATCAATGCCACCAATACTGGCTATAGATGCCACACAAAAAAAACTCGGCTATCAATGCCACAAGAAAAGCTGGCTCTCATGCCAAAATAAATTGGCTTCCATGCCACAAACAAAAACCTGGCTTCCATGCCAAAACAATCATTTGACAAAAGATTTTCACAAAATGACAACCTTTTGATCAAATCCCATTTAGCAATTACTTTTATCACAAAAAGATTCAAGTGAGCGTAGGGATAACAAAAAAAGAAGGCATCCCATTTAGCAATTACTTTTATCACAAAAAGATTCAAGTGAGCGTAGGGATAACAAAAAAAAAAGAAAGTGTTCACAAGCACTACAAAAAAAAGAGTACCAAAAAAATACATGTGGTACCAAAAAAAAAAAAAGAAAGTGTTCACAAGAACTACAAAAAAGTTAGTACAAAAAAAAATACAAGTGGTACCAAAAAAGAGAGAAGGATGGTTTCTGTTAAAAAAAAATATATAATACAGGAGCTCAATCAAAAATGGTCTCCAGCCAAGAGTTCAGCTCCTCAAGCAAACTTTTGGCCTCAGCCGTCAAGGATTCCAGAGCACGATTCTTCAAGAACTTGCCATGAGATGCTGGGGTGGATTGAAACCCTTCTTTCGCACCGGGAAGATTATCCCGAGCAGTTTGCCATCGTTCCCTATCTTGAGATTTCCTTTCAAGAACTCGATTGGCATCTGCAACCCGGCGAATCAGAGCACTCTCCCTATCACGAGTCTCTGTTATTGCAGTCCACTTGGCAATGACTTGTGCCTGCAGATGCTCAAGACGTTTCCTGGCCTCATCGACCTCCCTATCAAGGAAGTTAAGGTAATGTGTCAGCCCGATGATGGTTAGCTCTTCTAAGTTCTTCTCTTGAACTGCCTGCTTCCTGCTTTCTTTAGCCTTATCAAGGTTAGACTGAGCCTTATCCGCAGGGTCCAGGAACATCTCCTTGAAGAACTGGTCATCAAGAAAACCCATGATCTCAAACCACCTGTCACCCAGCTCAATGATCCTATCAACGATCGCCCTGGTATCTGTGACATCCAGACCAGCCTCTTCAGCATCACCGAGAATCTCACGCACATGCTGGATCATGCTAAATCCGGCTTCTAAGTGCCCAGAAAAGAGAGTCTCAATCCAAGAGCTCAGAACCCGCACCACCACCTTCTTCGCAAAAAGAAGAGATGGCCCAGCTGAAGATTCGCCCAACTCCGTTGGTCGGCCGCTCATGTCATCATCTGCTGGAAGAGTAACAAAAGAACTCTTTCCAGTTGAAGCTACTCCTGCTCGGGAAGGAATCTCAGCACGAGGTATCTCCTCAACATTGTCAGAACTGGTCCCAGGAGTCTCTACCTCTGGATCAACCTCTGGCATCCCTTGCTCTGGAAGCGACGGATCCTCCTCTGTCACTTCAAAACCTGCCAAAGAAACACAAAAAGGTATGAATATGATCCTGTCTGAAAATCATTATCAGGGTTATAACTACAAAATACCTTCTTCGACGACTGGCGAAAAACTTTCTTCCTCCATGAACTCATTGGAAGCATTATCAACATTTGCGTCCATCGATGGTTCAAAGTCATCAGAATCCTGTGGCAAGTTAGCTGGCAAGAAAAATGTTAGCAAACCAAGTCACAGACAAAAAAAAAAAGAAAAAAAAAGAAGGAAGTCGTACCAATTGGAGATTCTGGATTCACTCCAGAGTCCCTCGGTTCTTCTTCAGGTGCCCCGACAGGATCCGTCACCACCTCATCGGTTGGGACCTCAGGCATCGCCAAGTCTTCCTCTGCTAAAAAAAAAGAAAAGCAGAAACAAGAAGCAAATCAGAACATGGAAAAATCCCATGAAAACAAATGGAAAGAGAAAAAGGAAGAATCATACCTTCACCGACGGTCTCTTCTTCTCGGCTTCTCTTCTCTGGAGGCTCGTCAGCATCCACTGGCACATCCTCATTGATAGTAAGAGGAACTTCCAAGTCAGGAGAGTCCTCATGCTGCCCCTTGCTGCGATGATGACTCCTCCTCCTCTTACTCCGGCGGGCTCGCTTCTTAGAGGAACCTGCCCCGCTGTCAGAGTCAGGTTTCCCACTTCACTCCTCACTGGAATGTCTACTCTTGCCAGTAGACTCCATGGAAGCTTGCCTCTGTGCCGCTTGCATCCAAGCGCCAAGTTTGGCTTCCTCCTGTTCTAGCTGCTCTAAAGCCTCATCAGGTATTTCTCGAACAGCTTCAGAACCAATGACGCCCTGGTCACCGAGAAAGCCTATCTTGTGCTTCTCTCCAGAAAGGAAGGCCCAAACTTCCTCTCGCCGGACGCCATCCGACTTTCCAAGGCCCATTCCAGATGCCAACTTCACATCAAGCTCCTTCTTGGAAAGCCCCCGATATGCCGAAAAGCTCTCCGCGAACCACTTCGCAAAGCCGGCAGTCCGGGAAGTCAGCAACACAGGATAAGAAATCATGGTTGTATTATCTTCAGCACTATAGAAAGCCCATGCATTTCTCCCGTCCTGTAAGCCTCCAAAGCGCTTCACCATGCTTGAAGGCGCTCCAACAACGCCTTGAGAAAAGCCCAGCAGCAAAGCAAAGCGAGAGGGTACATACGGCTGGATGTCGACGAAAAGATGTCTACGGTACACCATCGTTGTTGACACCAAAAAATGTCACTTTGCCTCTTCAAGATCCAAAGAGTTACATGAAGTCGCAACCTGCCATAAATAGGCAATGCTACTTCCAAAAATCAGATCTTGTCAGAATCAAACAAAAACTGCAAGATCCTTCAAGACAGCCAAAAGAGGAGTACACAAGAAGTTTCGGGCCATTTCAAAATCATTTGGCCTAACTTCGCTTCTCCGACAGCCGAAAAGGAGCTCTGGGCGGCAAAAGCATTGGAGACACCAAATCTTCGATCAGAGCCGATGGAAGGTCTCAAAATACTTCCAAAAGGCTCTACGTCAAGTTCCGAGTCAAACCGACAACGTTTGACCCTACATCAATCCTCGAACAGCTAAATCAAGCCTCTCGGCGGCGAGAACCACCGAGGCCATTACTCATCAGATAGAGCACATGGACGGCTTCAAAATGCTTATAAAGGGCTACACGTCAAATTTCAGGTCATTTCAACAACATTTGACCATAGTTTGACGCTCGGAAGTCAAATCAGGCCTCTCGGTGGCAAAGCTCTCTGGGACCATGATTTCCAAGACAGAGCCTATGGATCATCTTAAAATGACTCCAATAGGTTCCCTGTCAAATTTCAAGTCAATCGGACATCGGTTGACCGCACATCAAACTGCGACATCTTCATCACGACAAAAGCGAGTCTACTGGTGATAGGACCCCAAACGGCTTCAAACCTCAAACAAAAGCCTATGGTTGGTCTTATTTATTGCTCAGGAGGCTTCACACCAAATTTCAGGTCATTCCGACATCGTTTGGCCCAGTTTCAGCTTCTGACGGAAAATCGGCAGCTCTGCGCGACAAAGTCTTCGGCTTTCTCAGGAAATTGGAAACTTTGCAAAATAAAATGCAAGGTTTCTCATAAGGTTTCCAACAAATAAATCAGGCCAATAAATGGTCAAAATGTCAAGGAAAAATACAGAAGAAAAAAGAATAAAAAAACAGCAAAAACGGACACAAAACGAGTCACAAAGGGGGGAAAACCCCCCAGGGTCGCAGACCCCTGCGACCCTGGCCCAGGGTCGCAGGCGACCTTGGAGCCCGGGGTCGCCGGGAAGGCCCCGGAAACCCCGGTTTTCGCCGTTTTTTCACGATTCGAAGCGCCCAGCCTCTGGTACTTTCCAAAATTCATGCTTTTGAGACACCAAATCCTCTGACATCCGTCCAAAACACGGGTCAATCATCAAGAGTATCGAAAACAATATTGATCGCCACCCGGTCAACCAAAAAAAAGTGTGCTTTCTACCCGACCGATCGAGAAATCGACAGGACAGATGGCACCGACCCGCTGTTGGCAACAAACACCTGAAATTACATGGTCATCTGATGTCGATCTACATGAAGATCCATCGATGATCATCGCCAGAAGAATCCCAAAAGACACGGCACGGCCCGCGACTCTTCAACTGCTCGGCGACCACTTAATGCGATTAATTGACTAGCTTTATTACAGTCATTAATCCATTTCTTTAGACGGACCAATCAGAAGCAAGAATCCGGGAGTTACAAGTCAAGAGATTCATGGCATTTAACCCATGAAACTCCTCCCATCATGGCGATTAAAGGCGATTAAATGCCCTCAATCTCCTCCGGCCAATCAGAAGCCAAGAAAAAGGAGTTACAAAATAAAGAATTCAATTCTGTAACTCCTCCCTTTATGTAGCTTTATGACAATCAAAGCTCATAAACCCTCCTAAATGGCTACCTAAAAGCCTATACATAGGAGAGCTCTCCAAGAAGAAAGAATCATCAGAAAAAAGCACAAACACACGGACAGACAGAAGCACAGAAATTCAGAGAAGGAAAAGAGAGAAAACTCTGCGAAAGTTCTACACCGGCCACCGCTACAAGGTGACAAAAGTCCCTTGGGGGGTACCACCCCCCCCCCCCCAAGGTCCTTGCCTTCTCCTCCTGCCTCCAATGGCTTAGATGTGGCTTTTCAGCCCGTCTACTCGGCTTTTTATTGGACATAGGACCTCCTTTTGGTCTTTGTCCTCTAAAAACCTGAGGTTATAGCCAAGCCAAGCGAATCAATAACATCCTCTGTTCTCATCTGCATGGATGATGGCGAAGCCCACGTATGGCTTGCGACCGTCAATCTAAACGGGTCCCCCACAATCTCCTGAGAAGTTAGATCCTCCTTTTCTTGCTTTTCATTGTAGTTTGTATTTTTTCAAAAGAGACAAAAATCACTACTCTTGTCCTTCATTATTGATAAGGATTGTAAATCGGCTATAAACGCCAAAATCGGCTATAAACGCCAAAAATCGACTATAAACGCCAAAATCGGCTATAAATGCCAAAAAAGTCGCCTTTCACGGCAAACCAAGAAAAATGTCTCTTTTCTTAAATATATGTGCAATGGAAAACTTGAAAGAAGTTGATTTCTTTTTTACTTGCGAAGGTTGATCTCCGGATCACCACTTGCAATTCCAAGTAAAATAGAAAATCTGGCACACCCTCACAAAAAAAGAAATGTTGATGCACGCCCCTGCCCCACCGGTTACGAAAGGGTCGGAACCAAACGGACTCCCACGTCCGTCGACCTCGGTAGGAACCGAGCAGGAGCGCGGTCCATCAAGCTGGCACACCCGGTGGGACTCGTTTATTTGAGAACACGATGCTAGAAATGAATATTTGCATATCATATATTTTGCTCTATGCTTATATTTCTTTTCTCGATTCCTTGGCTACTTTATAATTGGTGGCCTATGTTGGATTCCGCATCTAAAAAAAAAATTGAGATGAGATTTTTGTTTGGAAATTTCTAATTCTTTGAATTTATTTCCACTCTTTCTCTTTTCAAAAATAAAAAATAAAAAAAAATCAGATTTTTCAGTTTGGATTCAAAATTGAGAAACTTTGATCCTCTCCCTTCTGGGCACTGGCGCTCATGGAAATCGCTGAGACCGTGTTCGGATCGGGGATTGGGCCATTGTTTCTCTTCGATGAGTTCATTAAAGATCTAAAAAAAATAAAAAAATTTTAGATTTCTCATTTTGGATTCAAAATTGAGAAACCTTGATCCGTTCCTATCGTTCATCGCGCTTGCAGAAATGTTGAGCCTGTTCGACTAAGGTTTTGGGCCATCGTTTCTCTTCGATGAGTTCATTAAAAAAAATATAATAAAATAAAAATAATTAAAAAAAAAAGACATAGACCACTAAGGTTAAACCAACTGTGTTCTTTGATCATGGTTGATTCAAAGAAAAGCCTTGTCCAGAGTGTGGAGACAGCTTGACTGTTCTACGCAAGGGTCCTCCAAACGGGTTCATTAAGAAATCCTACCCTTACCTGGGGGCAATTCTATCAATCAAGATTTCATAAGACCGGGTTAGGAGGCCTATGTGTACTCTCTCGTCTTTTAAACAAATTTTTTTTAAAAAAAAAATAAAATTTAAAAAAAAAAAATTAAAATTTTAAAATAAAAAATAAAAAATAAAAAATTTTCAAAAAAAAAATCTTAAAAAAAAAATATATATAAAATAAATAAAAAAAATTTTTCAAAATCTTCAAAAAAAAAAACTTCCGTCATTTTGGGTTCAGATTGGAGAAATCTTGGTCTTCTCTTTTCTGAGCAATGGCGCTCGCGGAAATCGCTGAGCCCGTGTTCAGATTGGAGTGCCTTTTGCTCTCTTTGATGAACCCGATATTGGCCTTTCAAAAAAAAAAACTCGTCATTTTTAGATTCAGATTCGAGAAATTATGGTTCATTTCTTTCTGAGCACTGGCGCTCGCGGAAATCGCTGAGCCCGTGTTTAGATTGGAATACCATCTGCTCTCTTTGATGAATCCAATTTTGACCTTTCAAAACAGAGAATCTCATCTCATAGATGCGGTCTCAAAACATTTGTGTCTAGCGGTACTAGGACGCCCTTTTAGGGTCTACTGTATTGCGACCGGCACATCTGTAACTCCAACTTTATATTCTTCTTACCTCGAGCAAGCTTTGCTTCTCGATAAGTCGAATTTAAGTTCACAATTGCTTCTAGCAGTTACTGGGACGCTCATTCTGGGCTTACCATACCTACGATCAAAACAATTGTACCCTCTATGGCATTTTGCCTTCTTTATGTTGCTTGGGTCCTCTTCCTCTAGCAATTTGAAAAGACGAAACCATAGAACTTCCCATTTATGATCATTATATTCTTGTGATTACTAATGGATGTGGTCTTGTTTCAGAAATTTTCGAAAAAACTAACAATGGCAGCTTCACTAACCATTACTTTCGACGAAAACAAGCACCAACTCATGCTTCAACAGAAGCAAACCTCACGCACTTACAAGCGCCCCATCAGCTGCCGAAGCGTCAACTCCCTCGGCAACTCTCTGAACTCCGGGTCGACCTCGACTTCCCGGACTATCGTCTTTGGGACGCTAGGACCATTCCCACTTCCTGAGGAACAAACTGCTCCCTCCAAGAAGCAGAAACTCGCCTCTCAACGTGTCACTACCGTGACACCAAAGGCGAGCACCAGAAGGCCTGAAGCCCGTGGCAGCCCCACGAAGCCTCGACCTGCAAACGATCAGGTCTATCCCAAGACTTGGTCCCCAAGACCTTCACCAAAGCAAAGAAGGTCCCAAACATCCACTAAGCCAGCATTCCTGGCCCCACTCAAGGAGAACCAGTTCTACCCTCTTGCTTACATGAAAGAGGAGAGACCCATCTCCAAGTGACTCTCAAGTCATCCCAGCATGAGCCGGCTTGTTCCTACAAGCCCAAAATCAGATCATGCATCACAAGGCCTCTACAAGCACCTGCTAAGGCCTACAAACCTGCAGTTCGACCCTTCATCTCTACAGGGGCCGAACTCCAAAAATTCAAAGCTTCGCTGCAACAGGCGAAGGACAGGGTTCACATCCTGTCCTTGCCCAGCTACAAAGAGGACAGGTTCGGCTGCTGCGCCCGAGGGAGCACATCCTTCATCGTCAAAGCCCAGCCAGAGTTGACCGAAGCTCAAATTGCTCGTCGCATACGCCGCCGCGCGTCGTATAGACAAAAGAGACTAGAGAAGCAAAGGACCCAGCCTCCTACACTCCAAGTCTCTCCCAAATGGGTCGAAAAAGAAAGACCCAACCAAGTTGCTACCGTCCATATGGTTGGAAAAACCAGAAGGCGCCAAAAATCAGCAACAAAAATCCATGTCCGACGTCCGATGACCCGCAGCGTCTCAAGGACAAGAAGACATTCAGAAGAATCCCCTGCTCCTTCAAGCAAAGGACAGCAGAGTGATCCTTCCTCAAGCTCTTCTTCAAAAAGAATGAGCCCCAGCTCAGTCACCAGGACAGTTTCTTCGTTCGAATCACGAAGGATGAATGTCTTGGCTACAAATTCTGAGCCACCACCCCGCAATCCACCTCCAGAAGATGCGATCACCCGCATCTACCAGTTGGAACAGGGCCAGCAGAGGGTTGAAACTCTGATGGAAAACCTTCTCATCGCCTTCCAAAATCAGGCGAACAATGAACCTCCTCCGAATCATCAAGGCGACGAGGTAAATAGAGAAGAAAATGAGTCACGCGCCCTTACCAAAAAGGACGTAAACAGTATCCTCGCGAAAGCAAAAGAAGAGGATATACTCAAGGAGCATGGGATCAAGCCACCATATCCCTTATGGATGGACTCGGTCCCGTTTCCCACCAAATTCAAGCATCCTACTCTCCAAACATATACGGGGAAAGGATCAGCCAGACAGCACGTCATCCACTTCAAGATCCTGACGGGAGCTATCGCGGATCAAGATGCACTCAAGATCCGCCTCTTTGCAAGTACCCTAAAAGGTACGGCCTTCGATTGGTACTCCACTCTGCCGGAGGACTCAATCCAAAATTGGGCCATGCTAGAGACACGTTTCCTGACTCACTTCAAAGGTGAAGATCATCCCGCTACTATGGTTCAGCTGTGCAGCCTAAAACAGGGGGAGAATGAATCAACATATGACTTCATTCACAAGTGGAAAGCAATGGCATACAAATGCTCTGATGTATTGCCACAAGCGTCGCTAGTCGACATTTGCCGAAAAACATGAGAGCCAGAATCCGCTCCATGATCATCGGCAACAAATCAAAAAACCTGGGAGAACTCCTAGAAGCTTCCATGGGAGCTGAAACGGTGATTAAAGACCTCAACAGTCAGAAATCATCAAGAAAAGAGCCAACCGCCATTGCAACCTCTAAACCAAAGAAAAAAGAGGTCCTCAATGTGCAGACCAAGTCAGCTCCTCAGCCACCAAAGAAAGCTGAAAATAAAGTTGCTGGTAAGAGACCTAAACTCTCAGATGCCTTCAAAGAACGAGTAGAAAAGAAATACCCATTTGATGAAGACGTTGATGAAATCTTCGGGGCTCTTGTGGCAAACGGCAAGCTCACCTTGCCTGAACCAAAAAGACCGGGTGATGTTGGCAAAACCAACGATCCTCGGTACTGTTAATACCACCAGATGATCTCGCATCCTCTCAATCAATGCTTCGTTGTGAGAGAGAAAATAAATGAGATGTGGAAAAACGGAGTCATCACCTTTGACAAAAACTTTGGGCCTGCCTCCGTCAACATGGTGACATGTGGACAAACATCAAAATCACCGAAGAAGAAGATCATTACTTCCTTCAAGGTGATAAACTCAATCCAAGTGTCCGAGGAACTGGTTCCTCACCCGACACCAGACGGACAACCGATATGGGTACATCCCGATCTCCTGGAAGATGAAAATTGGGAGGTCGTGAAAACAAAGCCTACAGCTCAACATCGAAGGCAGGCTAGGGACCATCTCCTCAAGCTCAAATGGCAAGAGAAGACCCAGCCAAAACTAGAGGTCAAAGAAAAGGCAGAGGCTTCCTCTACCGCTTCACTGGAGGCAACAAAAACATCCCTTCCAGAGTCTTCAAAGGGGGTAAGGAAATTCACTCTCAGTGATTTCATGCCACCTCAATTCAAAGAAGCCATGCAGGAGGCATCATACTCTTGCAATTCGGTAGTTGGATTCTCCATTGATGGATACGAATCCAGCGACACCGATGATGGATTCGAATCCAACTACACAGATGAGTGGGAGGAGTCCCTTGAAACAGGAGAATATCTCTCCGATGAAGAATGGGAGCCTGAGTCTCATCTTATGCCAGTAATCTGGTATAACCCCCTACAGCCACAAGGATCCTGGTCTGATGATGAAGAAAACCAAGAGGCTGTACAAGAAAATGCTGCTGACTCAGCACCTCTCATTACTCCAGTGGAAATCAACCATGTTGAGCCACAAAGAGTTGATGAAGAAGAAGATCCGGCTCCCATGCCTGATCTTGAAGAATATGCAAGGATCTTGCAGCGACTCACTCTAGAACAAGAGCCTGAAGTCCCTGAAGACCATCAGGTACATTCTCCCTTAACTCCTGAAAATGGAGAAAATTGCTGGATAGACGATCCTCTTACATCCGAGGATGAGTCTGACTCCGATCAGGCAACGTCTCCTGTCAGAGCTTCCTGTAATGTGATAATTCGGGATTATAACTCTTCCGAAGCATTGTCTCATGAGAGCACTTACACTCCGGCGACGCCTAGCAATGTATCTTCTGAAGCCACCTCGTCTCACGTGACTTTCACTGAGATGACACCCTCTCAGGTTTCTTCTACTGAGACTGTGACTTCAAAGTTCACACCCTTCCTGACTGAAGAATTCCCAGCCATTGATGCTTGGGACGATGAATTAGTCAACGAAGAAAGATTGCTGGATGCTGTTCAGGACTTGTTCCCGAAAAATGCTCCGTGCAACACGATCACTGAGGATGGCAACTCTGCTGCTGATTCATCCTCAGCAAATGAAAAAGGACAGCCTCTTGTTCCTGAAGACAATCTTCCAAACGAAGACCCTTCTCAAGAAGCTCTCGAAGTTGGTAGAGGCACCCGCTCTGGTCGGGACTACCACAAAAATTACAACCAATCTTCCTTTACATATGTAAATCCTTCGGGAAAAGATGTTGTAAGCGCCCCTAGTGGCAACAATGATGAACATGCAGGCGCTAAGGAGGCTTTCAAGTATGACTTGATTGAACACTTCAAGCACATACCTGCACGTCTGCACATCCTAGATTTGTTGCGAATGTCTCCGCACACTCGTGATAATCTCATCTCGGAATTACAAAAGCTGAATGAGGATGTCGACAAATATGCCCCGCAAGTCCTCCAAATTGAAATGGATTACCGGGTCAAAAACTCAGAAGCCTCCTCAAAGGGAGAAAAGAAGAAAACTGAGGGATCATGCATTGAATGCCTCTCGGTTAAAAAAGCAGCCAGTGCAGCCATTTGCCTTCACAAAGGACGACCTCCTACTTGGCGAAACCAGGCATAACCGACCCCTGTACTTCACAGGGTATATCAAGGAAATGCCTATGCACAGAGTTCAGATCGACCCAGGTTCTGCACTCAACCTCATCTCCACATCGGCTCTTGAAGAGTTGGGCATCCCACCCAGCAAGCTGAGCCACACATATGTATCTATCTTTGGATACGATGGGAGTACTCAAAGGCCTATCGGCAAAATCAGGTTCAAGTTGCAGATCAGTGATCTTATCTCTGAGGTCACAGTGTATGCAATAAAAACCCCTTCATGCTACAAACATCCTTCTCGGACGCCCTTGGATCCACGAGAATGGTGTTGTCCCTTCAACTCTACATCAATGCATCAAGTTTGTTGGCGACGACGGCATGATACATCGAGTCTTTGCGGACAGAAAACCCTTCAAAGGTAAAGAAGTCCACTTCGCAGACTCACAGATGTATGAAGGTGAAAAAGAAGAAGAGGAGAAGCACACAGCATCCTTGGCTGAAAATCTCCAGAAAGATAAAGGCAAAGCTCCTCAACAATCACCGGAAGAAAACAAACCATCCGGTAAATCTGAAGAGAGCATTCAAACTCCCTTCATCATCTCCCTCAAACCTTCAAAGCCTTTGGTCATCACAACTAAAGTAAAGAAGGCAAAGCAAAAGCCTGGGGGCAAATTTGTTGTCTCTTTCGTATCTATCATGCAAGACACGGACTCGGATTCAGAGCCGGAAGACGACACATCGTCAAGCCAAGCTGACACTCAGCAAGTTCAGCCTGCTCTCACTCCAATGGAGATAACTCCTGACATAGAAGATCCTACGTCAGCTTCCTTCGTTGTTCCAGCAACTTCAGTAAAGGAAAAGCCGATCTTCTTCCATAGATCGGATGCTTCTTCATCAAACTCCATGCTTGAACCTTTCCAAAATAAAGGTATGCCTCAACTATCCTTATACAGTTCAGTGGCACGAGCTATTATGAAGAAAATGGGCTATGACGCTCAAAACCCAGTCGGTTTAGGAGAAGGACGCGGTATTCTCACGCCATTGGGGCCCGTCTTGACCAAAAGCCAGCTGAAAGATTGGAGACTCTACGGCTATGTAGAAAAGTCTTCACACGGGTTAGGGTATGATCCCGACACTCCCTTGAGACAGTTGACACAAAGGCTTAAAAGTCAATATACTGACCAAGCCTCAACTTTTGAAGTCCATGAAGACATCGATCTCCCTGGATATCTCTTTGATGAGTCACCTGACAAAGATCCAAGAAGCTCATCCAATTGGCACGATTTCTCCGAAAATGAAGAGGAGTTGTCCGATGGCACAGACGTGTGGACTTCTGACCCAGAAGAACCCTCGTCTCCAAAAGAAGTAGCCTACTTCGACCCGGTTTCAACAGGCGATTGGGATCATCTCATAGCAAGCCTTGGGAAAATTACCGATCAAGAAGACCCGTGGAAAGGAACAAAACCTTGGTCTGGAAATGCCCTTGAAACCCCAGAAGGTTTCGTTGAGCTGGAAGCCTCCGAAAATATTGTGGAGGAACCACCTTCGAACCTTCCAACAGAAGATCCTGTTCAAAAGATAGACTTGGGAACACCAGATAAACCCACGTCCTGTATTCATAAGCAAGAATATAAAGGATGATGAGTTACCCGAGTATATCGCCTTTCTTCGTGAGTTCGTTGTTTGCTTTGCATGGTCTTACGCTGAAATGCCAGGCTTAGACCGCAAAATAGCGGTTCACAAACTCAATCTTCAAGAAGACATCAAGCCTGTCAAGCAAGGCCAAAGAAGATTCCGTCCAGATGTGATGGATAAAATTGAACAAGAAAATTGATGGACCGCGCTCCTGCTCGGTTCTACCGAGGTCGGCGGACGTGGGAGTCCGTCGGGTCCGACCCTTTCGTAACCGGGGGGCAAGGGCGTGCATCAACATTTCTTTTTTTATGGGTGTGCCAGATTTTCTATTTTTACTTGGAATTGCAAGTGGTGACTCCGGAGATCAACCTTCGCAAGTAAAAAGGAAAAATCAACTTCTTTCAAGTTTTCCATTGCACATATATTTAAGAAAAGAGACATTTTTCTTGATTTGCCTGTGAAAGGCGATTTTTTTTTGGCATTTATAGCCGATTTGGCGTTTATAGCCGATTTTTGGCGTTTTATAGCCGATTTTGGCGTTTATTAGCCGATTTTTGGCGTTTATAGCCGATTTTACAATCCTTATCAATAATGGAAAGACAAGAATTGTGATTTTTGTCTCTTTTGAAAAAACTACAAACTACAATGAAAAGCAAGAAAAGGAGGATCTATAACTTCTCAGGAGATTGTGGGGGACTCGTTTAGATTGACGGTCGCAAGCCATATGTGGGCTTCGCCATCATCCATGCCAGATGAGAAACAGAGGATGCTATTGATTCGCTTGGCTTGGCTAATAACCTCAGGTTTTTAGAAGACAAAGACCAAAGGAAGGTCCTATGTCCAATAAAAAGCCGAGTAGACGGGCTGAAAAGCCACATCTAAGCCATTGGAGGCAGGAGGAGAAGGCAAGGACCTTGGGGGGGGGTACCCCCCAAGGGACTTTTGTCACCTTGTTGCGTTGGCCGGTGTAGAACTTCCGCAGAGTTTTCTCTCTTTTTCTTTCTCTGGATTTCTGACTGCTGTCTGCTGATGTTCGTTTTCTGTCTGTGTGTGTCCTTTCTTCTTGGAGATCCCTCCTATTTATAGGCTTTTAGGTAGCCTTTTAGGTGGGTTTATGGGCTTTTATTGTCATTAAGCCGCATAATGGGAGGAGTTACAAAATTGAATTGTTTATTTTGTAACTCCTTTTTCTTGGCTTCTGATTGGCCGGAGGAGATTGAGGGCATTTAATCGCCTTTAATCGCCATGATGGGAGGAGTTTCATGGGTTAAATGCCATGAATCTCTTGACTTGTAACTCCCGAATGCTTGCTTCTGATTGGGCCGTCAAAGAAATGGATTATGACTGTAATAAAGCTAGTCAATTAATCGCATTAAGT
>CM022944.1:54017123-54165584 GCA_012931725.1 Litsea cubeba
AGTCCTTCAGTTCCTGGGCACCAACATCATTTGTCGTTTCGGCATACCCAAAAGATTCGTCCATGATAACGGACCACAGCTCCGGGATCATCGATTCTACAGGTTCTGCGACAAATACAAAATCCAAAGCTGTCATTCGACTCCATACAATCCGTCAGCAAACGGGTTAGCAGAAGCTTTCAACAAGACACTGCAAAATCCTCAAAAAAATGGTCTCTAGTCACAAAAGAGACTGGAGCGACAAAATGTCTGATGCTTTGTTGGGCCTATCGAACCACCGTTTCGAGGACCAACCCATAGCACACCCATTCTCCTTAGTCTATGGATGCGAAGCTGTCGTACCCTTGGAAGTACAAATTCCTTCCTTGAGGGTATCCTTGCCAAAATGACATGACTCAAGAAAGCAATGTCAAATTGCGACTCCATGAGCTGGACAATCTTGCTGAGAGACGGCTCGAAGCTCAACAAAGCATTGAACTTTACCAAGCACGCATGGCAGGATCTTTCGATAAAAAGGTCAGGCAATGCGCCTACAAAACGAGTTGACTTGGTTCTTGCAGTAAAAAGACCAATGGTCTTCGCTCACAAGTCCAAAGGCAAATTTGAGCCAAAATGGGAGGGAACCCTACGTCATCGACAAGGTTTTCTCCAACGGCGCATACGCACTCCTAAACATGGAAGGTGACATATGTATGCTGCCCATCAACGGCAAGTTTCTTAAAGCCGGTACTACCCTTGAAGACTTACCCAACTGGGTAAGAGCAATGCCTGTACGGCCAAACCGGTTTCCAGGTACTGCGCTCGCTAAACCCACCCTTTTTTTAGAATTTTCATATCAAATGTTGAAATTCTAGAAATTTAAAAACAATGCTTACTTTCATCGTTTCATTGTTAAAAAAAAAAAATATCCAGTTAGGAACCTTCCCTAACTTGACCAAAATTTGCAACCCTTGAACCAAAATTCATGGTTTGAAACAAAATCCGGATTCAGGGATTTCCACCCTAGTCCACCCTGCCTTTACCGCCCAAAATGGTTTTAGGTCAAAACTTATGACCCTCGTGTCTTTAAAAAAAAAAATGATTTTTCAAAAACCGCGGGGAAGCGACGCTTAGTCGATACTCGCAACAAATCGGAAGCAAAGCGAACCACGTTCGACACTTCCAAAATCGCAGGGGAAGCGACATTTCGTCGGTACTTGCAAAAAATCCAAAATGTGGAGATGCAACATTTCAGTTGATATCCACAATCCAAATTCAAAGGTTCGAAAAAACCTAAAAACTGTGGAGACGCAACATTTCAGTTGATATCCACAACTCAAATTTCAAAGGTTCGAAAAAACCTAAAAAACTATGGAGACGCAACATTTCAGTTGATATCCATAACCCAAAGGTTCGAGGAAAACCACAAATTTCAAAAATCGTGGGGAAAACGACATCAAGTCAGTACCCGCAAACCAAAATTTTTGAAAAGCAAGGATGCGACATTCCATCGATACTTGCACCCAGATCCGCGAGGATGCGACATTCCATCGATACTCGCAACTGAATGAGCAAGGATGCGACATTCCATCGATACTTGCAAGAACATTCAGCAGGGAGGCGACTTTTAGTCGATACTTGCATTTTTTAAAACCAAACTGGCTATAAATGCCATCAAAATAGGCTATAAATGCCACAAACCGGCTATCAATGCCACCAAAACAAACCGGCTATCAATGCCACAAACAAAAACTTGGATTTCAAAAAAAAAAAAAACCGGCTATCAATGCCACCAAAACAAAACCGGCTATCAATGCCACAAATCGGCTATCAATGCCACCAAAACTGGCTATATATGCCACAAAAAAAAAAAACTCGGCTATCAATGCCACAAGAAAAGCTGGCTCTCATGCCAAAATTGGCTTCCATGCCACAAACGAAAACCTGGCTTCCACGCCAAAACAATCATTTGACAAAAGATTTTCACAAAATGACAACCTTTTGATCAAATCCCATTTTAGCAATTACTTTTATCACAAAAAGATTCAAGTGAGCGTAGGGATAACAAAAAAAAAGAAAGTGTTCACAAGCACTACAAAAAATAAGTACAAAAAAAAATATAATACAAGTGGTACCAAAAAAGAGAAAAAGGGATAGTTTCTGTTATAAAAAAAAAAAAACCAGAAGCTCAATAAAAAATGGTCTCCAGCCAAGAGTTCAGCTTCTTAAGCAAGCTTTTGGCCTCATCTGTCAAGGATTCCAAGGCACGCTTCTTCAGGAACCTGCCATGAGATGCTGGGGTGGGCTGTAACCCTTCTTTCGCACCAGGAAGCTTCCCCCGAGCGGTTTTCCATTGTTTGTTCTCATCAGACTTCCTTTTGAGAACTCGATTGGCATCCGCAACCCGGTGAATCAGAGCAGTCTCCCTTTCACGAGCCTCTGTTATTTCAGTCCACTTGGCAGCGACTTGTGCCTGCAATTGCTCAAGACGTTTCCTGGCCTCATCGACCTCCCTATCAAGGATGTTAAGGTCATGTGTCAGCCCAGTGATGGTTAGCTCTTCTAAGTTCTTCTCTCGGACTGCCTGTTTCCTGCTTTCTGTAGCCTCATCCAGGTTAGATTGAGCCTTATCCGCAGGGTCCAAGAACATCTCCTTGAAGAACTGATCGTCAGGAAAACCCATGGTCTCAAACCACTTGTCACCCAGCTCAATGATCCTATCAACGATCGCCCTGGCACTTGTGACATCCAGACCAGCTTCTTCGGCATCACCGAGAATCTCACGCACATGCTGGATCATCCCAAATCCGGCATCTAAGTGTCCAGAAAGCAGAGTCTCAATCCAAGAGCTCAGAACTCGCACCACCACCTTCTTCGCAAAAAGAAGAGATGGCCCAGCTGAAGATTCGCCCAACTCCGTTGGTCGGCTGCTCATATCATCATCTGTTGGAAGAGTAACAAAAGAACTCTTTCTAGCTGCAGCTACTCCTGCTCGGGAAGGAATCTCAGCACGAGGAATCTCCTCAACATTGTCGGAGCTGGTCCCAAGAGTCTCTACCTCTGGATCAACATCTGGCATCCCTTGCTCTGGAAGTGACGGACCCTCCTCTGTCACTTCAAAACCTGCCAAAGAAACACAAAAAGGTATGAATATGATCATGTTTGAAAATCATTATCAGGGTTATAACTACAAAATACCTTCTTCGACGACTGGCGGAACACTTTCCTCCTCCATGAACTCATTGGAAGCATCGTCAACATTTGCGTCCATCGAGGGTTCAAAGTCATCGGAATCTTGTGGCAAGTCAGCTGGCAAGAAATGTGTTAGCAAACCAAGTCACAGACAAAAAAAAAAAGCAAAAGAAGTCATACCAATTGGAGATTCTGGATTCACTCCAGAGTCCCTCGGTTCTTTTTCAGGTGCCTCGACAGGATCCGTCACCACCTCATCGACTGGAACCTCAGGCATCACCAAGTCTTCCTCTGCTAAAAAAAAAGAGAAAAGCAGAAACAAGAAGCAAATCAGAACATGGTAAAATCCCATGAAAACAAATGGAAAGAGAAAAAGGAAGAATCATACCTTCACCGACGGTCTCTTCTTCTCGGCTTCTCTTCTCTGGAGGCTCGTCAGCATCCACTGGCACATCCTCATTAATAGTAAGAGGAACTTCCAAGTTAGGAGAGTCCTCATGCTGCCCCTTGCTGCGATGATGACTCCTCCCCCTCTTACCCCGGCGGGCTCGCTTCTTCGAGGAACCTGCCCCGCTGTCAGAGTCAGGTTTCCCACTTGACTCCTCATTGGATGGTCTACTCTTGCCAGTAGACTCCACGGAAGCTTGCCTCTGTGCCGCTTGCATCCAAGCACCAAGTTCGGCTTCCTCCTGTTCTAGCTGCTCTAAAGCCTCATCAGGTATTTCTCGAACAGCTTCAGAACCAATGACGCCCTGGTCACCGAGAAAGCCTATCTTGTGCTTCTCTCCAGAAAGGAAGGCCCAAACTTCCTCTCGCCGGACGCCATCCGACTTTTCAAGGCCCTTTCCAGATGCCAGCTTCACATCAAGCTCCTTCTTGGAAAGCCCCCGATATGCCAAAAAGCTCTCCGCGAACCACTTCGCAAAGCCGGCAGTCCGGGAAGTCAACAACACAGGATAAGAGATCATGGCTGTAGTGTCTTCAGCACTATAAAAAGCCCATGCATTTCTCCCATCCTGTAAGCCTCCAAAGCGCTTCACCATGCTTGAAGGCGCTCCAACAACGCCTTGAGAAAAGCCCAGCTGCAAAGCAAAGCGAGAGGGTACATACGGTTGGATGTCGACGAAAAGATGTCTACGGTACACCATCGTGCCGACACGTATGCTGAAAAGCCACTCTCTCTTTGCATTCGTCAATGAATAATGCCTTCCCGACCCCGCCCTGGTAGAGTCTCGGGAGGCACCAAAATCAAAAGCCTTCTTCCGCAACTCCGGAGAAAACTTCACTGAAGACTGCCCCATCTCGACGTCCCTGAACCGTCGGATCCTCATGCGGGCAAACAAAAGTGATTCGGACACGGCTTTGCCCTTAGCCAGTCGAATCATCAGAGGATCATCATCCTGTGCAGCACCCAGCCGGTGGAAGCCAGGACAGTGGTATACATACCACGAATAAAAGATATGGGCTGAAAATACCCTATTCATGGGAAGCCCAAGCCAAACCAAAAAAGCAGCAGCCTGCAGTTCGGTACAGAGGTAGGAGCAAAGAGCTGGCACCAAAGCAAGCTGCTCTCCAAACGCCATCTGACAAGCCGGAAAAATACAATGCGGCCTGATGTGCGTTCCATCTCCTCCAGCAAAAATAGCCTCACCAAGCCAATAAGTGAGGTAAACAGCGAGATCTCTCCGCAGTGCAATGTCAGGACATATGGCGTTTGTACTTGCACAGAAATCTCTCAACTCTTCTTGCATGGCCAAGATCTTCTTTGAACTTGGATCCTGAGCTCCGGCTTCCTGGGTCACGCTATCAGAAGACTCCCTGCTATAAAAAAAGTTGCGGAATGAAGAGCTAAAACTCTTCCAGCTGCTGGATCTAACTTTCAAACCCTCCTTCTCCTTCAAAAAATCATAGAAGGCGACGAGTTGAAAGTACAGAAGCCTGAACTCCTCAGACTGCCCCTCGAGGACGCTGTCAATCGGCATAAACTCCTCATAGAGTTTGCCGAGGATGGGCAATCCAGTAATGGCGCTCAGCTCCTTCAAAGAAAAACCAATCTTGCCATTCGTCACAACGAAGGTATTGGTTTGTGGGAGGAATGATTCCAGCATAGCCATGAAGGCCTCGTCGGAAAAGATCACGGTCTCCCTAAAGGCGCGGACCGCATCAAAAACCCCGGCTTCCTTCAAAACGGCACTACCAATCAGCAGGACGCGATCAGTCCACGACTTCCACTCGGAGTCAGCATTGAAACGGCCAAGAAGTCGAAAAGGTTTGATCCAATTGCTGCCTTCACCGCTGAAAATACCAAGGCCCACCGGTCTCAAATCGACTGACGGATAATCAGAGCCCTGGTAGCCGCTTGATGGCATCAACAGGTCCATGTCAACAGGCGACCTCTCCGTATATCCAGGAGAACCGCCAACAAAAACCCCGGTCTTGATTACATTTGTCCTTCTCACCCAGCTTGGAGGATCTTCCCTCTTAGAGCACGTGGGGGCAAGGCTCAGAATCGAGACGGTGCGATCAAACGTCGAACGGGTAGCAACAGTCTTCTTCTCACCATCTGCTGTGAAAGAAAACTGAAAACATCTCCTCTGGTATGTCATGTCATCAGGGACTGCATCACCAAAGAAGAAGGTAGGCTTGGGCAAAACGCTCTGATCTTCCATCACCCATGGACGACTGCTTACCATGATCTTATAGAATTCCTCTCCCTTGAGAGTGATCAGTCGCTGCCTCATCTCATCTCTGTTGAGGGAGTCGCACTCTTCCAGATTTCTCTCAACATACTGGACCTTCTCAAAGGCTTGCCGAACGGCCGGATTAGAAGATCTAGAAGATCGACGAGGTACGCTTGTAGCAGGCTCTTTACCCTTGTTCGTTCTTGAGGAACCACCTGAAAAGGATGAAAAAGAAAAAGATCAAACAACAAGATGACAGAATCTCGCTAAAAAAAAATCTGGCGAAATTTTGACATGATGACGGGGCAATTCCGAAGAAAAGGAACTATCCCGAAAGAAATAGAAAGCTTGAAGATGGGCTCAACATCGCTGCGAGCTCCGAAACTCCAAACTTTCGAAACCTCAAAGTCTCCGCAAAATCAGGAAGGGCTCAACATCGCTGCGAGCTCCAAATTCCCAAAATTGCAAAAACTTTCAGGTATGCTATCACATCATGCTACAAATTTAATCTACAATTGAATGCATGCATGAACATCAAGGTTTGCCAAAAAAAAAGGGGGCATTATCATGATGAGCAAAAGAAAAAAAAAAAGAAAAGAAACTTTCTCAAAAAAAAAAGGGAAAGAAAACAAAAAAAAGAAAGAAAAGAAACTTTCTCAAAAAAATAAAAGGAGGAAAAGAAAACAAAAAAAAGGGGGGCTGGCCCACAGGCCGTGGCCCACAGGCTACGTGGCCATACGGCCAGATCCGTACGGATCTGTCCGTACGGCCCACAAACAAACAAAAAAAAACAAAACAAAAAAAAAGAGAAGAAAAGAAAGCAAAAAAAAAAAAAAACGTGTGAAAAAAAAAGAAGCAAACATGTGACAAAAAAAAAAAGAAAAGAAAAGAAAGAAATAAAAAAAAAAGAAAGAACTTTTTATTTTTCCTACAATGGAGTTTTCTTGAAAAAGGGAACTTACTTGAAGCCATTGATGGAGAAGAAGAAGAAAAGTCTTGAAGATCTTGAAGAAGAAGAACTCTTGGTCGTGAAGCCCTCTTGAGATTATTGCAAAAGAAAGTAATAAGAGCAAGAGATCCAACCTCCTCCTTGCTTTTATAGAAGAGAACAAACCAAAGAAGGAAAGAAGAAAGAGGTAAGTGTTACTAATTAGTAACCTTACCAAAAGAAAGAGATTAGAAAGATTCTTTCCCAAAAGAAATATATCTTGAGGAATTCTCTTCCAAAAAGAAATCAATGAGAGATTTTCTCCTAAAAGATAGGATCGATGAAGGATTCTTTCCTAAAAGAAAGATATCTTGAGATATCCTATCCCAAAATAAAGGGAATATGAGAGATTCTCTCCAAGTAAAGATATTCTTAGATATTCTCTATCCAAATGAGATATTTTTGGATATTCTTTACAAAAATGACACCATATGAGATCTAAGCCATTCCAAAAGCTTAAGGTCCCATGGGTTAGCCCATATGAGCCAGGTTTGACCACCTAGGCACAAAAAAAAAGGGGCTTTTAGTCAAAGAGAAATCCCTCTTACCAAGAGCATACAAAAATGGTTTCATGCCTCTTTTGAGTTGATTCAACCATACAAAAAGAATTCCAAGCCCCATGAGCTTCCAAAAATCAAACCATCCAGCCTCATATACCAAATTGAGCCAAAATCTTGAAATTGACATTCCACAAAAATCAAACCAAATCCTAGTCCCCTAACTTGCCACATACAGCTTGTTGGGTCACAAGACCAAAACCAAAAACCAAAACCTGATCCCCTAACTTGCCACATATAGCCTGTTAAGTCACAAGATCAAAACCAAAATTGATCCCCCAACATTCCACATACAGCTTGTTGGGTCACACGATCAAAACCAAACCCGACCCCCTAACCTGCCACATACAGCCTGTTAGGTCACAAGGTCAAAACCCAAATCCACATCCTTGATGCCATCTTCAAAACTTTGCCTCGAGATGGTACGTGTTCCCTTTCACTACCATAAAATTCCCCTGGAAGCTCAAAATGCTACAAATACCAAAAAGAAAGACTGCTCAAAGACTCTTGGTCAAGTCACAGGCTCTCCTTCAAAAATCTCTTCGAGGCACATCGACTACAAAAGTTAAGCAACTCGTCGCTGTACCTCGAGGGGGCATTTGTTGACACCAAAAATGTCACTTCGCCTCTTCAAGATCCAAAGAGCTACATGAAGTCGCAACCTGCCATAAATAGGCAATGCTACTTCCAAAAATCAAATCTTGTCAGAATCAAACAAAAACTGCAAGATCCTTCAAGACAGCCAAAAGAGGAGTACACAAGAAGTTTCGGGCCATTTCAAAATCATTTGGCCTAACTTCGCTTCTCCGACAGCCGAAAAGGAGCTCTCGGCGGCAAAAGCATCGGAGACACCAAATCTTCGATCAGAGCCGATGGATGGTCTCAAAATACTTCCAAAAGGCTCCACGTCAAGTTCCGAGTCAAACCGACAACGTTTGACCCTACATCAACCCTCAAACAACTAAATCAAGCCTCTCGACGGCGAGAACCACCGAGGCCATTACTCATCAGATAAAGCACATGGACGGCTTCAAAATGCTTATAAAAGGCTACACGTCAAATTTCAGGTCATTTCAACAACATTTGACCATAGTTTGACGCTCGGAAGCCAAATCAGGCCTCTCGGCGGCAAAGCTCTCCGGGACCATGGTTTCCAAGACAGAGCCTATGGATCATCTTAAAATGACTCCAATAGTTCCCTGTCAAATTTCAAGTCAATCGGACATCGGTTGACCGCACATCAAACCGCGACATCTTCATCGCGACAAAAGCAAGTCTACTGGTGATAGGACCCCAAACGGCTTCAAAACTCAAACAAAAGCCTATGGTTGGTCTTATTTATTGCTCAGGAGGCTTCACACCAAATTTCAGGTCATTCCGACATCGTTTGACCCAGTTTCAGCCTTTGACGGAAAATCGGCAGCTCTGCGCGACAAAGTCTTCGGCTTTCTCAGGAAATTGGAAACTTTGCAAAATAAAATGCAAGGATTCTCATCAGGTTTCCTACAAAGAAATCAGGCCAATAAATGGTCAAAATGTCAAGGAAAAATACAGAAGAAAAAAGAATCGAAAAACAGCAAAAACGGACACAAAACGGGACACAAAGGGGGGAAAACCCCCCCAGGGTGGGCCCAGGGTCGCCGGGAAGGCCCCGGAAACCCCGGTTTTCGCCGTTTTTTCGCGATTCGAAGCGCCCAGCCTCTGGTACTTTCCAAAATTCATGCTTTTGAGACATCAAGTCATCTGACATCCGTCCAAAACACGGGTTAATCATCAAGAGTATCGAAAACAATATTGATCGCCACCCGGTCAACCAAAAAAAGTGTGCTTTCTACCCGACCGATCAAGAAATCGACAGGACAGATGGCACTGACCCGCTGTTGGCAACAAACACCTGAAATTACATGGTCATCTGATGTCGATCTACATGAAGATCCATCGATGATCATCGCCAGAAGAATCCCAAAAGACACGGCACGGCCCCGACTCTTCAACTGCTCGGCGACCACTTAATGCGATTAATTGACTAGCTTTATTACAGTCATTAATCCATTTCTTTGGACGGACCAATCAGAAGCAAGCATCCGGGAGTTACAAGTCAAGAGATTCATGACATTTAACTCATGAAACTCCTCCCATCATGGCGATTAAAGGCGATTAAATGCCCTCAATCTCCTCCGGCCAATCAGAAGCCAAGAAAAAGGAGTTACAAAATAAAGAATTCAATTTTGTAACTCCTCCCATTATGCGGCTTAATGACAATAAAAGCCCATAAACCCTCCTAAATGGCTACCAAAAAGCATATAAATAGGAGAGCACTCCAAGAAGAAAGGACAGACAAAGGATCATCAGAAAAAAGCACAAACACACAGACAAACAAAGCACAGAAATCCAGAGAAAGAAAAAAGAGAGAAAACTCTGCGGAAGTTCTACACCGACCACCGTAACAAGGTGACAAAAGTCCCTTGGGGGGTACTCCCCCCCAAGGTCCTTGCCTTCTCCTTCTGCCGCCAATGGCTTAGACATGGCTTTTCAAGCCCGTCTACTCGGCTTTTCATTGGACATAGGACCTTCTTTTGGTCTTTGTTCTCTAAAAACCTGAGGTTATAGCCAAGCCAAGCGAATCAATAGCATCCTCTGTTCTCATCTGCATGGATGATGGCGAAGCCCACATATGGCTTGCGACCGTCAATCTAAACGAGTCCCCCACAATCTCCTGAGAAGTTAGATCCTCCTTTTCTTGCTTTTCATTGTAGTTTGTATTTTTTCAAAAAGAGACAAAAATCACAACTCTTATCTTTCATTATTGATAAGGATTGTAAATCGGCTATAAACGCCAAAATCGGTTATAAACGCCAAAAATCGGCTATACACGCCAAAATCGGCTATAAATGCCAAAAAAATCGCCTTTCACGGCAAACCAAGAAAAATGTCTATTTTCTTAAATATATGTGCAATGGAAAACTTGAAAGAAGTTGATTTCCTTTTTACTTGCGAAAGTTGATCTCTGGATCACCACTTGCAATTCCAAGTAAAATAGAAAATCTGGCACACCCACACAAAAAAAAAGAAATGTTGATGCACGCCCCTGCCCCCCGGTTACGAAAGGGTCGGAACCAAACGGACTCCCACGTCCGCCGACCTCGGTAGGAACCGAGCAGGAGCGCGGTCCATCAACAGTTAGAAGAGTTGGGAGTAGATTTTCAGCCACTAAGAGAGGGTGTCATGTTTGCAAATATGTCAGTGTCAGAACCTTCGTTCATTCAGAAGATCAAAGAGAATCAGTTGCAAGACCCAGAGTTGGCTAAGATTTTTGAGCATATAGCAGATCGTCCGGATTTTCGTGTTATAGACGGAGTTTTGTACTACCGAGACCGTCTATGTGTGCCTAACTTGGAGGACTTGAGGAATGATATAATGAATGAGGCTCACAATACCAAGTATTCCATACACCCGGGCAGTACGAAGATGTACCAGAACTTGAAGGGCAGATTTTGGTGGAATAACATGAATAGAGAGATAGCAGCTTTCGTCTCTCGTTGTATGACATGTCAGTTGATCAAGGCAGAACATCAGAAGCCTCCAGGGTTATTACGGCCATTAGAGATTCCGGAATGGAAATGGGAGCACATTACCATGGACTTCATATCGGGTTTACCGAAGACTAGTAAGGGCAACGATGCTATTCGGGTCATAGTGAACTGTCTCACCAAGTCAGCTCATTTCCTACCGATGAAGACTAGGAAGAAGATGCACATGTTACCTTTGGCACAGTTGTTTGTCACAGAGATCGTCAGTCGACATGGACAATCAGTTTCCACACATCCGATAGAGACAGTAGATTTGTCTCGAGATTTTGGAAGACACTGCATGAGTCTATGGGTACGAAGCTTCAGTTCAGCACAGCCTATCACCCATAGACCGATGGTCAGTCAGAGAGGACAATTCAGACACTTGAGGACATGTTCAGAGCTTGTGTGTTAGATTTCAAGACTCAGTGGGACGAAGCATGACCGTTGTGTGAATTCGCTTACAACAATAGTTTCCACTCGAGTATTGGTATGGCGCCTTTTGAGGCTTTGTATGGCAGAAGGTGTAGGACACCCGTTTGTTGGGAAGAAGTGGGCACTCGCAGTTTCCATGGACCGACTATTGTTAGTGAGACAAGTGACAAGGTCAAGTTGATCCAAAAACGTCTGAAAGTGGCTCAAAGTAGACAGAAGAGTTATGTAGACTCTCGCAGAAGGGACTCACAGTTCAAAGAAGGAGATAAGGTTTTCTTGAAAGTGTCACCTACTCGTGGAACCTTGAGGTTTGGATAGAAAGGCAAGCTATCTAGGAGGTACATTGGACCGTATGACATTGTGAGTAAGATAGGTGATGTGGCTTACAGATTAGCCTTACCACCTGAACTTACCGGCGTACACAATGTTTTTCATGTGTCTATGTTGAAGAAGTACGTTCCCGACAGACTACACATACTCCGTTATGAGCCGTTAGAAATTCGAGAAGATGCTACATATATTGAGAAGCCTAAACAAATCATTGACACCAAGGAACAAGAGTTGAGAACTCGGACTATTCAGTGGGTCAAAGTACTTTGGGAGAATCATGGACCGGAAGAAGCAACTTGAGATTTACGGGATCAAGTTCAGAAGAAGTACCCACATCTCCTACCGGAGGTGAGTTTTAATTTCCATTTGGAGGACCAAATGTCCTAAGGGGTGAAGGATGTAAGACCCCGACCCTAGAGACCTCGATTAGAGTTAATTAAGATGTGTTTTAGTTTTAAGTGTGTTTAGTGAGTTTTGATTAGTTTGGGATTAGAATAGCTTTTATTATAGCTTTGGGGAATTTTGAGAGCCTTTTTACTTATGGGACCCTTTGGGGGTTCTTGTTACGAATTGTGTGAGATTAGGGGTTTACCGATGATTTCCAAAAATTGTGTTTTTAACCCCATTGGCCTTATCTTGTTAATTCCTACAACTTTCATGTTGACATCGTTCCCACTCGAGAGCCCGAAACCCGACTTTTCGCAATTTGAGGGAAAAATGGTCTTTTTACCCAAAATCTGGACACCAATTTCAATGTCACCAAAATGTGCAAAATATATACTTTTTGGAAACTAGAAATTTCGCCTATCAACTTTGTCTTCCTCGTCGAATTCATTTGAAGCCCCGAATGCCATATTTTGAGCCCGATAAGTCTTTTAAGTTGTGGGCCCCATTCCCACTTACTATATAAGGAGAGCTCTTCTCTTAATCCTCCCATTCTTTGCTAAAACCCTAAAAGGAGATGAGATTTCTAGCCCTAGGGTTTTCCCTTGCCTTTTTCTTGCTTCTTCACCTTCAATCTTCCACCAAGCTAGTGCTAATGGAAAAATAGAGGCTACAATCTTCTTCCTCGTCTCAAGGGCTTCATCTTGACACCATTTTCAAAGAAAACCTCCCACTTCAAGGCTTCCTTTGGACAACACCTTGCTTTTTGAAGAACTTCCTTGTAAGTGATCTTCCTAAAAGTTTTAGAATCTTGCCGTGAGGAACCCGTAGAGTAAAGTTGTAAATTAAAAAGTTTCTGAGCGCAGGCCCATAACCTTCTATGGTTAGCTTCATGGCTAACTGTAGAGCACTTCACTGCTAGCCGTAGAGTAATTCACGGCTCACCGTGAAGCTTTAGAATTGAGTTCTAAATTCCATTTCAGTTCAGAAGTTTGGGGAATTCCACTCCCCTTTCATCCACACCTGCAGACAAACATTAGGGCCTTGCCCTTTTCACATACAACATACATCCCCCTCTCAATCTACATAATCATACTCATTAATCTCATTTCCAATTAATCTAATCCATTCATTCCATTTACAATAAAAGGCCAATTGAGAGTATAAAAGTAAATCACAAATAGAATTCGAATTAAATCAAAGCATAAACAATATACACTTCCTAATTAAGCTTATACTTGCCTCAATTCCAACTTTCCAAGTCTTACAAATCTTTGCCCAAGTGACTCAAAAACCCCCAAATACAAACCCTAATTAAGAAATCCAATGAAGACGCTAATGATTATGTGTATAAGAGTACATAAGAGTCTCTTGACTCCATTACAACTCAAAGACACAAACACAATGGGGTTTGATTCTTACCTCAAGAAGAGATCCGAATTTGGGGAAAAACCAAGTTCTTAAACCTAAAGTAGATGAAGGGACGGAAATGGAGAAGATGAAGATGAAGAGGATGAACTCCAACTTGTTTTCTCTTGATCAAGCACAGGAAATTGAAAGAAAGACAAGGAAGAAGAGAAGCTCTCTTTCTCTTTTTCAAGAGGTAACAACCAATGAAATGAAAAGGGGTGGGGTCGTAGATGATAAGGATGCCCCTTTTGCACAAAAGTCCATTAGTTTATGCATTTTCCATTTGAGTCAAATGATGGTCCACTTCTTCAACAATTGGTCAAATGAAATAAAGTTCAATATGAAAAACGACGTGCTCAACAAGATACACGCGATGAGGCCAAAATGACATGCATATGATGTAAAATGAGGAAACCGATATTTATGGAAAAGACCTCGACTCTACCCAATCAAGTCAAATCGGTTCAGAACCACCTATTCAAGACTCAAAACTCATCTAACTCGATCTAAACGGAACTAATAAGCATTAATTATCATAAGTAGTAACTAAGTATAATTAAGTTAGTTAAATCATCATTAAGTAGTACTAAACATGATTAATTCGGGTCGGGGTGTAACAGTTTCAAGGTTGTGTCATTTCGGGCCATACCAGTATGGAGAACCAGAATAAATCCATGAAAAGGGCTTGCACAACCAAGTGTTGAATATAGACTGTAAGACCCCGACCCGAGAGACTTCGATTAGAGTTAATTAAGTTGTATTTTAGTTGTAAGTGTGTTTAGTGGTTTTTGGATTAGTTGGGGATTAGAATAGCTTTTATAATAGCTTTGGGGAATTTGGAGAGCCTTTTTACTTGTGGGACCTTTGGGGGTTCTTGTTACGAAATGTGTGAGAATGGGGGTTTACCGATGATTTTCAAAAATTGTGTTTTTAACCCCATTGGACTTTTCTTGTTAATCCCTACAACTTTCATGTTGCCATCATTTCCATTCGAGGACCCTAAACCCGACTTTTCACAAATTGAGGGCAAAATGGTCTTTTCATCCAAAATCTGGACACCGATTTCAATGTCACCAAAACGTGCAAAATATATACTTTTTGGAAACTAGAAATTTCGCCGATCAACTTTGTCTTCTTCGTCGAAGTCGTTTGAAGCCCCGAAAGCCATGTTTTGAGCCCGAGGAGTCTTTTAAGTTGTGGGCCCCATCCCCACTTACTATATAAGGAGAGTTCTTCTCTTAATCCTCCCATTCTTTGCTAAAACCCTAAAAGGAGATGAGATTTCCAGCCCTAGGGTTTTCCCTTGCCTTTTTCTTGCATCTTCATCTTCAATCTTCCACCAAGCTAGTGCTAATGGAAAAATAGAGGCTACAATCTTCTTCCTCGTCTCAAGGGCTTCATCTTGACACCATTTTCAAAGAAAGCCTCCCACTTCAAGGCTTCCTTTGGACAACACCTTGCTTTTTGAAGAACTTCCTTGTAAGTGATCTTCCTAAAAGTTTTAGAATCTTGTTTGTTTAGCCCTAGAGAAGCACCATTTCGTTTATTGGGAGATTTCGTTTTGTTTTGCTTGGATTTTGATATTCCAGGGTTGGATTTGGGGGTTTTTGTATAGGTGTTTGATTGTGGGCTTAAGAGGTGATTAGAGCTCAATTTGATTTGCATTGGACCCAAGGCAAGTGGATGAAATGATTCTCATATGTTTATCATGTTTTATGCAAAATCTTGATTTATCTTCATTAATAGTTTTCATGGTTTATCATGCTTGATGGTTTGGTACTATTGATTTTGAATGATGATTTGATGAGATGAGGAGGTCAAGGAAGAGCCAAAATATTCATGAAGTGATGTTTGGAAGAAGGGGAAAGAAAGGAAATGGATAGGGATTGGGCAAAAGAGGAATCCATCCAAATAGGTTGAGATTCGTCACCGTCTGATCGATCGCCCATCAGGTTCGATCGATCGGACTGTAAATAACTGAGAGTATTTCAGGACCGATCGATCGCCCATCAGGTTCGATCGATCGGACTGTAAATAACTGAGAACGTTACAGGACCGATCGATCGGCCAATGAGTCCGATCGATCGGACTGAAATGAGATGAACTGCAAAATAAAGGGAAATGTGGGACTGTTCTCCAGATTCATTTCAAGCCCATACTCAAGTCCAATTCAGCTCTATCATTTCTCTTCTTATTTGAAGACATTGAACCTGTAATGATGCATTTAAACCCATGAAAGATTTGGGTAAATTGTGATGGATTGTAGTGGGGACGTATTGTTTGGAGTCACAATGTTATTTAAGGACTTGTAAGGCATTGCATGAAGTCCGGATGAAGGAGGAACCTCATCATGGAGATTCCATGAGATTTTCTAGATTGACCAATGTGTATAAGGACTCGGAATGTCCCTAACTCTTAAAGAGTACCAAATTACATCATGATCGACATACGGGACCCTATTCACACTGATTCAATTCTAGGGACCCCATTGTTAGCCTGTAAAGGTATGTGAAACTATTTGTATTCGATTTTCAACCAAACTCCTATTTTGGGATTTCAACCCACATGATATGACTAGACTGTTCCAAGAGTACTAGAAGAGATGTGTTTAGCTTTTGCTAACCTGTATATGTCGACTCGAGATGAATGTGTATTTGTGCCTCTTGGCACCCCGTTTCTTACTATGCATATGATTTGATTTATCGTATTTGACCTATGAGTCGGCACCACTGAGCTTGGACGACCTCGTCGGTTTGATCCACCGACTTGGGGCTCTTTCCCCTCCCGATAGTCAGCTGCAGTCTGAAACCTGCAGAGTTTTACCCGGTTCGCTATCGTGGTCCCGCAGAGTATATATATATGTATATTATATTATCTTATCGTTGTCCCTCCTCACCTTGTACGACTGAGGTCAATGATCCCGTAGGGTATGTGCTCTCTTCACATTAGTGAGAGAGGATCTAGCTTTGTGTGGTTGCCACCTTGATAGTCCTGAATCCTTGTTACCCTACATGTTTTATTGCATATGTACCTTCTTTGAAATGATATATTATTCTTTTACGAAATTCATCATTTATATACAAGCTTTCTAACTCTTGCAAAATATCATTGTTTTATTATTGCTATATCTCTTCACCCACCTGCCAGACCGTCGTGTCTGATCCATTTATTTTGGTACTCAGGTCCCGAGCTTATTGCCATCGAGGAGGAGTCTGAGGAGGCGGTCGGTGAACCGCAGCGTGTGATTGAGTGGCAAACCGACGATGTCATGTAGACATTCGGCCTTGCCTTGAGGACGATACTTTTTGGGGAACTTGTGATAACTTTATTTTGGGTTTTATTTGGTTATATGGTCTTGTTGACCGTTATTTTGGGGCATTAATCAACTGATCTTTTGTAAACACTCTTAACTTTACTTTTGGGGAAACATGCTTATGATCATTGCTCATTCTGATATCTTGTCATGTTAATCATAGATTAGTCTTATTTATGGAACGGAATAACATTATTATGATTTGCTACTCGCTTCCGCAATCTTGAATATGTGTTCGATACGTTACATGTGAGATGATGTGTAAAGATAATCCTCACCGCGGAACCCTGTGGGAAATCACGTGCACGGATAAACATTTTCTTAACCCCGTGTGCGGTTTAGCCAAAGAGATGCACGTGGCGCGGCATCATCATAGTCCCGATCCCGGATCTGGATCCCTTGACCCGGTCCAGGGTCGCGACAGGAGTCCCATTTACCTGAATAGGTTGGCACACACATGGAGTTCTTCCTCAATGAATCCGGGCCTTCCAAGACTTGATCTTCTGCCTTCAAACTTGATCTTCCATGTGAAACTCTGAGAGGCAAGGTCTTGGACTCTTTGACACGGAATTGACAATACAAAACAAGTGCTCATTGGAATGTGGCACTAACATGATAACGCATCCATTAAATTGCAACGCACAAAATTCCTAGCAGGAACTAGACAGTACCCTCGGCCGCCCTTTCCTTTAGTCCTGGAGGAACCTCCTCGGTCTCCTCCTCTCTCTTCGAGGCCTCCTCAAGGTCAGGAGTGACACCTGCGTCTGTGACTCCAATTGATAACGTCGTGAATATGGCAAATTAGCAAAATATAAGCAATAATGATTTATCACATGCTGTAACAATTCGAATTAATGACACATGATTAGAAGAGAACAATAACAAGTCGAACTAGGCAACTTGTGCAATAATGACTAATTATTCTCACAGCTCTATGACCATATACCCAAACCACCGATGTGTTGACCTGCAATTGGCCTCATACATTGGTGACTCAAAGCAAATGAATAGATAGAAACTTGAGTTCATTAATGTCTCAGGATTGAGAGCCTATTGCTCGAGAATTATGAGAGCAAACCTTAAAATAAAGACAATGCTTATAAGGTGCTTCTCATGATCCTCCAATACATTCAATGTACAAGCACTCTAATTCAGAATCTTACATTCTGATGATCGATACAAATCACACTATCTCATAGTAATCAAAGTACTGCAACCTTATCAGATGAGATGTCCAGTCTCATCACTCGTTGTGAAAATGTCTCCCGTATGTGGATTTCATCCATACACATGTATTACATCTAGTATACTTATGAACTCCGGTTCATCTCATGAGCCATCATGTCATTTGTATTGGTTATGTGCAAGTATATAATTAAATACCATTCATCTCATGAAAGGAAAGCATGATTGTATTGATAAATAAAGAAATTAATCAATTTATTACATCATATACTGAATTGAGAATATAAAACTAACAAATTATGGTGCACACACTCAATCAATAGGGTACTTAGACACTAAAAGACCTTGTGGGACCTTAGACTGGAACCCTGGACCTTTCACATACCTAATGGAAAATTATAAATCCCATGAATGTCCTTTTGAGGCTAAGATCATTTCATGAACTCTATCCATTAGTCTAACACCATGCCATCGGTGTTGGTTTAGGGAATTCAATGTACTTATCCATACCACGTGGCACCAAGATAAAAACAGTGGTACATTGAATCTCCTAAAGCTACATCGGTTTGGATAATATTGAGAGATAGTGGATAAATAGATTAGGGCTAGCTAGTAAACCACCTTGATTCTTTTAAATCTATTGCATTGCATATTCAATTGGACTTCATCGTTGACCTCAAGTTCTGACCAACTAATTATATGCATAAATCGTATATATTCCCAATTCGTTATTGAAATTGTTATACAAATGCCTCGGTATTCCGATTGAGATTTAAATTGAGTAAGTATGTGTGTGAATAAAATTTGATTCGAAATGAGTATATTGGAAATAATTCGATTCGATTAGAAATGAAGTGAAGTAAAACTCTTACTCAAATCCTATTATTATTTGATTCAATGGTTCAGCATTACTTAGTTTCGACCATGTGATACTTGACATGGTTAAGTTCGGTTTAGTTATTCAAGGCCACTGCAGTAGATCGTATGGAACATTGAAACTCCAGAACCGGGTAGCCAGGAGAATCTTTGGCCGGGTCATTAGTGACATCCCAACATAATTCGCTATTTAATTAATAGGATGAGCAAAATGTAGTAACTAACTAGTAATGTATATTTCCTTATTTGATTCATAAAGGTTAAGATGGAATCTATTTTTAATATCCCCTTGTGCTAATTAATTGATTTATCATTGGTAAGTGTACACCCATTATGATAAAGAATTAATTGGAAAGGTGCCATGATCATTATAATTAATTGGGGCTCAAAGATAATAAGATGTGGATCTATTTTGGAAGACATGTCCAATTGATTCATGGATATTAATGGAGGGGCCTACTTGTGGTTATAGGGAAGTTTAGGATTTTCTATGTAATTTATTTCTAAGACTGAAGTTCAATTGTATTTATATAGTGAAGTTATTTGTAATTAACTGTGGGCCCGGATTGCACATGAAATGTAGGGTCGTGGTGTCCTAGTTAGAGCTAGCTTTCTATGGAATCCCTAGTGGTCCCCACACTAGTCCAAGTTGCTAATTCTACTTGAACTCTAAAAGAAATGAATTAGAAAGTTACTATTTTTATTTGAAATGAGACTTCTAATAGTGGTAATAGTAAAAGAAGATAGTTACTAATTATTGTAGAAGTGTGACTTCTATTAATTATTAGTAAGAGGACTCATAGAGCTATAAAAAGAGATGCATAGGGCTGGACGTCCCACACCTTTATCCCTCTTGGAATTCACGCCCAAGCTCTCTCCCTTGTGCAAGTGTTGGACAACTAGTTCTCTTCTAGTTCTCTTATAGTTTGCTTAGAGTTTCTAGTAGTTTTTTTTAGGAGATCTCACCCATCTCTTTTAGAAGAGAATATGATAACGGGACATAACGTGGAAGATCGAAAGGTCTTGAAGATCTTAAATTGATTAGTGAAAGAATTTCATCATCAAAGAAAGACGCAACTCCTCCATTAGAGCACAATCGAGCTCCAAAGGTATAATGTACTTCCTTGTATGTTGTAGATTTTTGTTGTTTGGATTGTTGCTGGTTTCTATCTTCTAAATAGATTTATTTATTTATTTAATGATGTTGATTGATAAGATTGAGGACATAGATTCTGGATTGGATTTATAGCCTTCAAGGTAGTTGATCACTCGATCAAGTTGATCAAAAAATTTTGAAACCTATCAGAGAGGCCCACCTATTTCCAACATAATCATCCTTAGGGCCTGTTTGGATAAATGAGGAGTGGAGTGAAATGAAGTGGATTTCACATGTGAAGTGGAGTGAAGAGAAGTAAGTTGAAATTAAAGTAGAGTATTTCATTTCACTCCATTTGGATGCTTATTTTGAAGTTAAGATTTGGAGTAGAATTCACTTTTACTCAAGGAAATAGAAGTATTTAGAGTTGAAGTGAAATGAAGTACATGTGGCTCACAACATTACTTCATCTATTGGGCCAAACTCATCCAAACGGGATAAAGTTGAAATTTTAGACTGTTAGGGCCCATTTAACTTCACTCTACTCTATTTTTTGCCTATCCAAACAGGCCCAAGGGACAGTTATGGAGGGTAATCATTCACTATGAGTGGCCTTTCATCACCTGTAATTGGTCAAAATGACCCCGAGAAATAGGTCATGTCCGCTTGAGCAGATATCTTCCAGAGGATAAGTTCGCTTAAGCAGGCTCCTATTCGTTCGAGTGGATTTCTTCTAGAGAGCAGCTCCGCTTGAGCAGCCCCAATTTCGCTCGAGCATAATGAAATTTTGGACAGGTCCGCTTGAGCGGGCTCAGGTGCGCATGAGCGGGTTGTTCAAAATTTCTGAGTCGAATTCAGAACTTCCTTCTCCCTTTCTAAGGCTTTTTAAGCCATAACTTGAATAAGAATTGGAGCGTTCATGCTCATCCACATCCCATTTCATCCACACTCCTCATACATTAAACATTAACAATTCAAATTCAAGAAACCCATTTCCATATTCATAAAAATTTGAACTCAAGAGGCTAAAGTCTCACAAAGCCGAATCTGAAAATTCAATCAAATAAAATGAACAACATGCATATTCAATTACAACTTATACTTGCCATAGAGTGATGCTTACAAAACCCTTTTTAGCTCAATTGAAGCAAAAACCCCAAATTCCCAACCCTAACAAGGAAATCATGTGAAATAACTCATGAGGATGTATGCATGTGATAGAAAAGGAGTCTCCTTGACTCAATTACAACAAAGTCTGAAATGGAGTTGAGGTTCTCACCTATTGCAGCTAAAAGGAAGTTGTAGGAAAGGATTCTTGGCAATTCAAGGAGATTGACGGATGAAGAAGATGATGACTAGATAGAGGAGAGGATGGAGAAGCCAATTCAAACTTCAATCACACATGCACTGATTCCCTTTAGTGATTTGAGAAGGAGAATGAAAACGTGAAAGAGGAAGAAGCCCTCTCGTCCTTTTAGGAAACCTGAAATGATCGGGTGGAGGTGTTGGCCGTTTTAAGGGAGATTTTTCAAACTTTATAAGAAAGCCCAATTTGTTTCCTTTTTTTAGATTTAGAGTCAATTGGTGACCTACCTAGCTAAATTGGGGTCCAATGGAGTGGAGTTTGATACGAAAATTGATGTACTCAACGAGATACACGTGATGACGCCAAGATGACATGCATATGATGAAAAATTGAATAATCTAAAATTATGAAAAAGTCCTTTAGCTATACCTAAACGAGTCAAATTGGGTTCAAACTACCTACCTATGACCCATGTTCAACCCAATAGTCTAAGTAAAGCTTACTTAGGTTAAAACAACTTAATTAACAACTAAATACAATAAACTTTCAAACCTAATTATTTAGTATCAATCAAGGTTAAATCAGGTTGGGGTGTTACAATGCCTGAGCCGATAATGGGTGTGTACTTGAGAAGTGGGTCCGGTACAAAGTTCGTGTAGGTCAGAGATCATCATGGAAGCTTTGCATTGAGTGCCATGAGTTTGCTATAACGTAAAAGACCAATATATGCAAATGATACGATCGTGCATTTGTCAGTGGCCATAGTAGATTTACTAGAATTTCTCCCACTGAAATCACTTCCTATTGTCCTCAAGCTTAGATATGGATGTCTGATGAGTGATGGATTGGACATTAAGGACAAATTTCTTCCTCTTATATTTGGCCAATGCAAACAATAATCTAGAGGTAGAAGAAGATGGTGATTTTAGATCTATGTTATCTACTTCCTCATCGCCCATTTATATAACCAAAGAAAGATGGCCTCTAATGGAATATCCATTTCAAGAGACTTTATCTGGGGCATTTTTCTCATTTAAGCGGTTGGGGCCTGTATGTTGACAAACCAACTAATTATATTTTTCGCAGACAAATAAAACTCTCCTTGCCTTCTTGCTCATTATGACTAACCAACTAATTATATGAGTAGATTCAGCCATCAACCCAAAAGATACCCTAGAAAGTAAGAGAACTAGAACATCATGACAGCTAGCGTCAACGAGTATAAGACCAACAAGGGGATCGAAAGGAATTGAACTACCACACTGAGAACCTATCTAAGTCCCCCCTTCTTACCCCATCTTATGGCTCAAATTTGGTGTGTGAGTTTGAAGACTGACCATACTGCCATATACTACCTGGACGTTAAACTTGTTGCTGAGCTGGAGGGCCCATATTATAGTTATACTGGGATTGCATTTGAATGTCATGAATGCATAGTTCATGGATCGGCGGTGGAATGTTAGCTCTGAATGTAGAAACCGATGGGTTTTCAAGTTTTGCCGGTCTGTTTGCCACTATATTTGATGAGCAACGACAAAATTTCACCTCCCACCATGGAATTTGAGATAGACCTTGAATCATCTTCCTCTATGTTATCATTACATCCCAGGACATGGTTTCTAGTTGCTGAAGTGATTCCACTATCCCCTTCAATTATCAAATTTGAAATGCCTAATTCAATGCAAACCTCCACCCTTTTCATCAGCGAGACAGCAACTGAATCTCAGCATCAAAGGGATCCTTTTGTTAGTTTATATGAACTCAATCCAGTATATGATGTAATAAATTATTTAATTTCTTTATTTATCAATACAATTTATGCTTTCCATTTCTTGAGATGAATGGTGTTTAATTATATACTTGCACATAACCAATACAAATGGCATGATGGTTCATGAGATGAACCGGAGTCCATAAGTATACTAGATGTAATACATGTGTATGGATGAGATCCACATGCAGGAGACATGTATAGCAAATCTTATACTTGAATACTTCACAACTAGTGATGAGACTGGACATCTCATCTGACAAGTTTGCAATACCGGAAATCTTTAGAAATGGTTATCTTGGAAGAAACTCAAGAGAAATCAATTCCAAATTCAAGAATAACCGAACTTGAAGAAAATCCGCCTATACTCGACCCAGTAGTTACACCAGTGCCTCGTCGTAGTGGGAGTATTGTCAGGCCTCTTGATAGTTTCTCGTTCTTGGGAGTCTTACGAGGCAATCTCGGAAGAACTGGAATAAGATCCCTGTAACTATGATAAAGCAATTAATGGCATAGATTCGGCAAGTTGGCAAGATGTTATGAAAGCTGAAATGGAGTCAATGTACTCCAATCAGGTCTGGACACTTGTGGACTTGCCAGCCAATAGCAAACCTATTGGGTGCAAGTGAGTCTACAAGAGAAAAAGAGGACTAGATGGAAGAGTTGAGACCTTTACAGCAAGGCTTGTTGCGAAAGGATATACTCAGAAAGATGGTATCGATTATGAGGAAACCTTCTCGCCGGTAGCCATGCTCAAGTCCATCCGGATACTCTTATACATTGCGGGTCATCTTATATTACGAGATTTGGCAAATGGATATCAAGACGACGTTTGTCACGTGCCCCGAACCCGATTAAAGAATAAACCGGATTCGGAGAGTGAGATTCAGGACTAATTAAAAATTTTGTCCTTTAGTCCCAAGGATCGTAAGTCTGCTGTGAGAATATTACATTTCAAGCCTCAAGACATTAATGAATTGCGGAATTCATACAATTCTAGGCATATGGAATATCAATAATGAATAATAACTTGATTTAATATTTAGAGTTGCAATTATAATAAACAATGCTAAATAAAGAAGTTAATTTATTACAATAGCCATCCCAATAAACAAGGTCATTAAACAACTTAAAGTCAATGAAAGAAAGGTTCAACGAGAGAATTAAAAGAAAGAATAAGAATCTAGTGGAATCCCATATGAATCTCTCTCATGCCGGGAATGATGACGCTACTCTACGTCATCGGCATGCCACTCTTGTTCCTCCTCAGCTGGTTGGAGATCCTCTGGGATCTCCTCACCGACCTGCTCCTCATAGTAGTAGTAACCACCTGAGGTGTCTGCACACCAAGGAATAGAGTCAACGACATGTTGAGCAATAGATAAGCAAAGCATAATAAACATGGCATGCATCAAGTATAAAGTAATGACAAGTGTAGAAATCATGAGAATACAATAATCGAAGCTAGGCATAAAGCAAGAGTAATAATCATAAGAAACAATAACGAGAATCCTAGCAATCATCTAGCAATAACCATTATCAAGACAATGCAATGTAAGAAACAAGAGGGAGACTCCGAGGATGTCCTAGCCACCACCCGAGGTACCGGTAACAATCCAAACAAGACTACTGATACAAAAGTCTGGCTCCAGTGGGATCCTAGCTCCCAGTCCTGGGAATAGCGGCACGGTCCTAGCCCGCTCCCAGCTATTCAACGCCATGGACGCCGTCCAACGCCGACTGCCCACGACGACGACCGAGTAACCAGCCCATCAATAAAACCCTAAACTGCAGATGGTCATGATATGCAAATAGTAATAAAGTGGTGTTGACACAAGGGAAACAAGACAATCAAGTCTAACTAGCTCAATGTACAAGACATGATTATAAGGATTATCTCATTCAAGACAATACAAGACAAGTAAACCACGTGATAATCCCTTTCATTGCTAGCCAATCGTGTTCATCAATACATGACACAGGTTCCTAAGGTACACTCTAAGTCAGGTCCAAGTTCTAAATCCTATATGGATTTATGTTTCATAGTTAGTTAAGTATTTTATGCCAAGAGAGTGTACAAGGAATATAACAACAGATATAAGTCACAAGTCAATGAGATATTACAATCCAATCATAGGCAAGTGGTGTCATCCCTGTATTCCACAAGTCCTAACAGAGTACGTGTGGGATTCGCATAGACAATACTCTGAGGGAAATCCCTTGGTGTACAATCATGTTAAGCATCAGTCGATTTAGTTCCATACGTATTCAGTTATGCCATGTGTAATACACGAATACCTAGACAACCCATCGAATTCACACCAAGCCACGTGTTTCGATTTGAATCCCCATTAATAGTCATGATATAGTAGGTTAGTAATTTCCAGCATCTAAGTCCCAAACCTAGGTTATAGTCTTAGTCCAGAATAAAACAAGACAAACTGGTCATTTCGGCTGACCTTTGGTCAACCCTCGGTAAACCGAACTCATCAGTTCAGTTGACCAAATATTGAGTTTGGCTGACCGAACTCTGTGATGTGCACAAATTATTAACCGCAATCACACAACTATCTATTAAGTAGATAATGGCAAATACGGGTCGATCCACAGAGATTTGTAGAAACAAGATCCAAAAATCCTCGATCAGTTTTCACACTAGGGATTTAAAACCACAATTAATCAAGAAATTAATAACTAAAATGATATCAAAGGAAATCTAAACACAAACTAATCAGAGAAAGAGAGATCAGGGTATTGGATTTCACCAAAATAGATTTAGTCATTCCAAAATTACATCATAGTCTTATCCCAACAAAACTCAATCCAATGTGCAAGCAACTGCCTTGGATCGGAAGATTTAGATTTGAAAACTTTTTTCTCTTACAAATTAAATTCTCTAATTAGTACCTAAGACTCCCTTCACTTCAATATATTGAAAATCTAATAACTATTTATCAAGATCAAGCACAAACCATTAAAATTAAATGAATTTAACCAAAACATGATATGTCAAGATCAAGCATAAAAAGTAAAAGATATTCCAAATAATCTTTACAAAATCAGAAGTTGAATAACATTCATGAAGGAGAATCTATTAAATCACTAAGCATAATGAAGGAAAGACGTAGAAGAATAAGGAACGATCTCACCGGTTTTGGTTTCCTCCTCCACCCTAATCCATGGATTAGCCAAGCATTGTAGAACAAACAACAATAAAGAAGCAAATCTCCATTATTGAAAGCCTTCAAAGTTGTTTATTACACCACTCAATCTCCACCTTCACTTTCTAACAAAGATTAAAGAAAAATTAAATTTTCTTCTGGAGCAAGAGAGAGCCTCCCCTTAAAAAGAAAAAAATACAAGAAGAAAAAGAAAGATAAATCTTTCAAATTCGTCATCCCCCATATCCCTCCAATTGACAGCCTGTTTTGACCCCCAAAACGTAAGAATTTGGAGATCCTCGTGAGACATGATATTCTTCTCCTTTGAGCCCTCTTTCCAACGCATCTGATCTTGCCTTAATCGGAGTCTTGAGTCACAAGTTATGGTCAAAATAGTAAAGCTTGCGCAGGATGGCTATAATTCCGAAAATCTTCTTTCCTTCATGATTTGATCACTTGCTAAAGAATAGCATTCTTATTGATGTCCATGAGATTCCTTCCCTTCTTTTAAAGTTGATTGCTAATTTTTAGCAACCATTAGCAGGCATTAGATATGGTGGGGGCCACCAAATTAGATCTCCAAAAATAAAAATAAAAATAAATTGTGCCAAGTCTTGAACTCATGACCTCTAACTTGAAATTCCAGCTCTCCTCCAACAAGCTTAAATACTCTTTGTGTATATCTTTTCTCAAATGGGACTTTAGCTTTAAACCTCTCCGAATTAAGCTCAAATATGCTCAGCTCCTTTTAATTCCTACATAATAAGAAAAATACTATAATTAGAACATTTAAGACAAAATAAACAACTAGTAAATTCAAATAAAAGGGTAGTTATTAGTATTATGCCATGCATATCAAATACCCCTAAACCTAAAGTTTGCTAGTCCTCGAGCAAAAAGAAAAAGAGTAAAAAGGTAAAATTAAATGTTGAAAATAGAAATCCTAACTCACTTTCGCAGGAATCGCGGTTGCATTTAGCATATGCAACAAGCCGTTAAACCACTAGATTACCTCTAGTGGACGAGTGTTGTCTCGTGAGGGTTTGCAGTGAATTTACCCACAAAATTCTTTTCTTCTCTCTCTCTCTCTTTTTTTTTTTCAAAGTTAAAACCAAATGAAACTTTTCCAAAAGAAGATTTATAAACACCCGATATTCTCGATTCTCAGAATTTTCAAAGTTAAGTCTGAAATTTGGTTCACAAATCCTATCTTTTGGTCAGAAATTCTCAATATCATGCTAAGTTGATCGTGCACGGTGAAAAGTGTGTATACGTAAAAAGACATAAGTCTCAAATGATCAGCTAGAAACTTCCGTGGAAACGATTTTCAATCCAAAATTTTGGGCAACCGAACCTTAGCAAAGAAAAACAGTTTTCCTCTCAAGGCGACCATGACGGCTTTCGCACTATTGTTTTTTTTTTTTTTTTTTTTTTTTTGAGATATGTGAGTTTGACGCCTAGGTCCCTTAAGCTTTCTAATTAACCCATGTAACAAGCATTAGGCCAATGACTCCCAAACCAGATGGCTTTAGGGCATTAGGTATGTAAATACCCCTACGGGCTTACTGGCTCGGGTTAAAAAGGCTACGAACCCAAACTAGTCACAAAACTTTTTATTCTTTTTTTTTTTTTTTTTTACTTTCCAACAATAGGCAGCCCTTTCCATGTGCCCGAATTAACTCACCGGTTTGTAGATAAAATCCATCCAGTTGAACCAGGAAACTGTAAAACTAAGGGTCAGTTTTTTCATTATATTTTCAATCCAATCGTCAACGGAAATCATAGCTTCACATTCAAAACCTTGAAAATATATACCACCTATGTAAAAGTGAAGGATCATGATTCAGCACTTTTTCAAAAATCCTTTCCTTAAACAAAACAGTAAACCATTGTTTTCTTTTGCCCAAAGCATTGAGAATTCCAAAATTCGAGGTATCTTCGTTTCATAAAAAAATCCCTCTTTGAAGTTTCCTTTCTCAAACACAAATAATATTTTTTTTTTGAAAATTTTCCTAAAAATCCTAGAAAATCAAACAAGAAGAGTGTGAAATTCTTGTCTAAAGATGGACAAGTGTGTTTGTTCTCACCCCCCAACCTAGCATGAACATCGTCCTCGATGTTTAAATAAATGAAATGCAATGATCAATGAAACATGGGGGATAAAAGTACAGGAGGGCACCTGAGAAAAAACTTGGAATTACAACATCATGCCAAAGTTAGACAAAATAAAAGACAACAAAAGCAGGTAATCACTGTACATAATATACACAGAAAATACACTGTCAGATCCAGTGCTCAATCAATCCTGGTAAGCAGGATCATCCAGAGGTATAGATTCAGCCTCCGGAACAACATTTTCCAAGAATGGTTTCAACCTTTGACCATTGACTTTGAAAATATTACCATCCTTGGGACTTTCGACCTCAACCGCACCATGGGGATGAACAATATGAACAATGTAAGGTCCAGTCCAACGAGACTTCAACTTTCCAGGAAACAAGTGCAACCTGGAATTGTACAATAGAACTTTCTGGCCCGGGTGAAATTCTTTCCTGAGAATATGCCTATCATGCATGGCTTTCATTCGGTCCTTGTACATTTTGGCGCAATCATATGCATCATTTCGGAGCTCTTCCAGCTCATCAAGCTGAAGTTTCCTAGTCTCCCCTGCCCTATCGAGAGAAAAGTTGAGGCGTTTGATCGCCCAATATGCCCTATGTTCCAACTCGACAGGGAGGTGACAAGACTTCCCAAAGACCAATCTATAAGGGGACATTCCGATTGGAGTCTTATATGCGGTCCTATATGCCCACAGAGCATCACTCAAGCGCAATGACCAGTCCTTTCTAGTGGGATTGACTGTCTTCTCAAGGATGGTCTTAATCTCTCTGTTGGAGATTTCAACCTGACCACTCGTCTGTGGGTGATATGAGGTGGCTACTTTATGAGTAATAAAGTATTTCCCCATCAAGGCCGCAAAGACCCGATTACAGAAATGCTTTCCCCCATCACTGATGATTGCACGGGGAATACCAAAACGAGCAAACACGGTTTCCTTGAGAAACTGAACTACCACCTTGTGGTCATTTGTTTTGCAAGCTATTGCCTCCACCCATTTTGACACGTAATCCACAGCAACTAGAATGTACTGATAGCCATATGACACTGGGAAAGGGCCCATGAAGTCAATGCCCCCAAACATCAAAAATTTCGATTATCAGGATTGGGTGTTGGGGCATCTCATTCCGTTTTGTGATTCTCCCTAATCGTTGACAACGATCACAGGTTTTGCAATAATCATGTGAATCACGGAATAAGGATGGCCAATAAAATCCACACTGCAAAACTTTTGCAGCGGTTTTCTTTGCCCCAAAATGTCCACCACAAGCGTGGTCATGGCAAAATGCAAGAATTTTTCTTTGGTCACAGTTGGGGATGCATCGTCGAATGATCTGGTCGGGGCAATACTTGAACAAATACGGCTCATCCCAAAAATACCATTTTGCCATAGATAGAAAACGACACTTTTCTTGCTTAGTCCAAGAACTTGGCATTTGCTCTGTAACAAGGTAATTCACAATGTCTACATACCATGGGATTTCAGCATGTGAGACTGACATAAGTTGCTCATCAGGAAATGTTTCTAAGATAGGCAAGGACTCAACAGTAGGCTCTACAAGTAATCGGGACACATGATCAGCAACCACATTTTCTGACCCTTTCTTATCTCGAATCTCGAGATCAAATTCTTGCAATAAGAGAATCCACCGAATCAGCCTAGCTTTCGCATCCTTCTTTATGAGAAGGTACTTAAGGGCAGCATGATCGGTAAATATAATGACTTTTGAGCCTATCAGGTAGGGTCTAAACTTTTCCAGAGCAAATACGACTGCTAACAACTCCTTTTCCGTGGTGGAATAGTTGAGTTGAGCGTCGTTCAGAGTCTTACTGGCGTAATGAATCACATGAGGAAGCTTATTAACTCTTTGCCCTAAGATGGCACCAATTGCATAATTGGAGGCATCACACATGACCTCAAACGGCAGAGTCCAATCAGGAGGCCGAATGATAGGTGTTGAGGTCAATTCCGTCCTTAGCTTTTCAAAGGCAGCTAAGCAATCAGGAGTAAATTCAAATGAAATATCTTTGGACAACAAATCACACAGAGGTTTTGAGATCTTACTGAAGTCCTTGATAAAACGACGGTAAAAGCCAGCATGGCCCAAGAAGGATCTCACCTCCCTCACTGTCTTAGGAGGTGGTAGGTTTGCAATTAAATCGACCTTTGCCTTATCAACTTCTATTCCTTTCTTTGACACTATGTGTCCCAAGACAATTCCCGATTGCACCATGAAATGACACTTCTCCCAATTGAGTACTAAGTTCTTTTCTTCACATCTCTTTAGCACAAGTGTCAAATGAGATAAACATTCTTCAAAGCTAGACCCAAAGACAGAGAAATCATCCATGAAGACTTCCAAAAACCTCTCCACCATGTCAGAGAAAATACTTAACATGCACCGTTGAAATGTCGCGGGTGCATTGCATAGCCCAAAAGGCATGCGTCTATAGGCAAATGTGCCAAAGGGACAGGTGAATGTTGTTTTCTCTTGGTCCTCAGGGGCAATTGGAATTTGGTTATATCCAGAATAACCATCTAAGAAGCAGTAGTATGCATGACCAGCTAGACGCTCCAACATCTGATCAATGAAAGGTAAGGGAAAATGGTCCTTCCTAGTCATGGCATTCAACTTTCGATAATCAATGCACACTCTCCAACCAGTTTGGACACGAGTGGGGACCAATTCATTGTGTTGGTTGGCAACTACAGTGACACCAGACTTCTTGGGTACAACTTGGACTGGGCTAACCCACTTACTATCAGAGATGGGGTATATAATACCTGCATCTAGTAGTTTCATCACTTCACTCCGAACTACTTCCTTCATAACTGGATTTAGCCGCCTTTGTGGTTCTCTTGAGGGTTTTGCATTTTCTTCAAGATAAATTTGGTGCATTACCACAGAGGGGCTAATCCCTTTGATGTCAGCAATGGTCCACCCAATAGCTTCTTGATGAGCGCGAAGCACACCAAGTAACTTCCCCTCTTGATCTTTCTCTAAATCTGAGGCAATGATGACAGGTAATGTCTCCGCATTACCAAGGAAAGCATACTTTAATGACTCAGGCAATGGTTTGAGCTCTAGCTTAGGAGGCTCGACAATGGAAGGCACGGGTACCGAAGTGGAAACCGGTAAGGGCTCTATTCTCTCTCTCCAACGGCCAATATCCATTTGAGGGGCTGAGTCCAACATTGCATTGACCCCGCGAATGGATTCATCAATGTCAATATCAAAGTTGAATTGGGCCAAACATTGTTCCAAAGGGTCCTGATAACAGGACTGTTGTATTGTCTGACCTATCAGGACATCAATCATGTTCACCTCTTCCTCATATCCATCTCAAGGGACTGGTAATCCATTATTAAAGACATTCAATTCCAACTTCATGTTACCGAAGGCCAATGTCATTACTCCATTCCTACATCTGATAACTGCATCGGAAGTGGCAAGGAATGGGCGGCCCAAAATCACAGGAATGTGACGGCCCGGATTCATGATAGGTTCGGTATCTAGGACAACAAAGTCTGCAGGGAAATAGAACTCATTCACCTTTATTATGACATCCTCCACTATTCCCTTGGGAACCTTAACTGACCGATCTGCTAGACTCAAAGTTATATCTGTGGGCTTGAGCTCCCCCAAACCTAACTGTTTGTAAACTGAGTAAGGCAAAAGGTTCACACTTGCCCCAAGATCCAAAAGACATTTATCAACCATTGTGTCTCCAGTTCTGATAGAGATTGTAGGGCATCCAGGGTCTTTATATTTGGGAACAATTGTTTGTTGGATCAACCCTGAAGCTTGAGCTGCCATCACAGCCTCCCTAGGGACCGAAGTCTTTCTCTTAAGAGTGGTCAGATCTTTCAAAAATCTGGAATATGAAGGTATCTGCTTGATGGCATCCAAGAGAGGGATATTGATTTGAACATTCTTAAACACCTCTAAGATCCCCTCGAAATGTTTATTCTTCCTATTGTCCTGTAAGCGCTGGGGATAAGGAGCCTTGGGTATGTAGGTTGTTACTGGATGGTTCTCTATAAGAGCCTGGTTCATTTCCCCTTTCTCTTGGACATCTTGCCCCTTGTCCCTGTTTGGTTCACCCACATTTACATTCATTTCCTCAGGCATTTTGACTTGGTTGTCCACTTGCTTGCCAGACCTCAAGGTGTGGATAGCTTGTACCTCATCATGGGGTAGTCCTGGAGTACTATCTATTCCAAATTGACCTCTAAGAGCATTCTGAACAGTGGGCTGTACCTTTGGATTAGGAACTGTTTGACTTGGAAACTGCCCTTTCTCTCTCCCTCCTACTGAAATCGCTAACTGGCCAAGTTGGACTTCCATCTTGGCAATGGCCTGGGCAGTAGCCTGATTCAACTGGGCTTGGGCTGTGTTGGTTTGCTGCTGCTGTTGGATGAATTGTTGTTGCAGCTTCATCATATCAGTCATCATAGTTTCCAAAGATGAAGACTGTTGCGGGACAGAGGGAGAGTAATTTCCCATTGGGTCAGGAACTAGAGTTCTACAGTTGTTGGGCTGTTGAGGAGCAACATATGGCTGTTGAGGAACCAAAGCTTGGTTCGTCTGAGGGTACTGAGAAGAGCCTTGCCTTGAAAAGTTCCTTTGGAAACCCGGAGGACCACCACTTTGTTGCTGAATAGGCTCACTCTGCCTATAGGAGAAATTTGGGTGAAACCTATTGTCAGGATGGTACGTCTGACTAAAAGAATTTGGTGTAGGTTTCCTAAAGGTACTATATCCATTGATGGCATTGGCTTGCTCAGCTTTAACGACCGACAAATTTGGGCAGCACTCCACCATGTGCTCAGAACTATCACAAAGGACACACATCGCACTTGGTTCAGATGCAACATTCATCAAAGAATCCTGGTCTTGTTGGGGGTTCTTGTTGGCCACCACTGTAAATGCATCAAATTTCTTACTTAGATTGTTCACCCCATTGACCAGACTAGCCATAACATTTTTGAGATCAGGATCTGTTTTCATCTCATAAAGTCCTTGCTTTCTAGACCCTATCTCTTCTCTCTCATATCCTCCATCATTGCTACTCCAGTTTTGCGAATTTTCAGCCAGCTCTACGAGAAAAGTCGTACGCTTGATTGGGAGTCTGATTCATAAATTTCCCTTTGTGCATAGACTCAATCAATGTACGTTGTGCAGTGGTTAATCCTCTATAGAAGAAGTGGACCAACTGGGCTTTGTCAAGCCCGTGGTGTGGGCATTTAACTAGAAGGTCATGGAACCTTTCCCAAGTTTGAGAAAACTCTTCATCAAGTCGTCCCCTAAAGTTCCTAATGGCATCCTTCATTTTCTCTGTCTTGGCCATTGGGTAAAATTTTGCCATGAATTTCTTTGACAACCCATCCCATGTTGTTATGGAATTAGGAGCAAGAGAATTCAACCATGCCGCAGCGTGGTCTTCTAAGGATAGGGGAAAGAGCCTTAACTTGACATTATGTTCATCCAAGTTCTGATTTTTAAATGTCTGACAAATTGTCAGAAATTTGTTCAAATGGATGTAAGGTTGCTCACTCTCAAAACCATGGAACTTAGGAAGCATGTTAATGGTAGCAGCTCTAATCTCAAATTGGGCTGCAGTGGTTGCAGGTAGAACTATGCAAGTGGGTGGGGTAGCAGAAGCGGGTGCAAACATCTCATTCAGAGTTCTCTCTCGGTTTTCCATTTTGGGATCAATTGAGAAACTTTCGACAAACTTGATGGGTATCTCAAATAATTCAACTCGGTCAAGACGACCTCTCTCACGTGTCCAAGTTTGCATAAACCAAGCACACCTTAATGTTAACACACCAACAATCTAATGGGTTAGCCTATGTCAACTAGACAGCTCCTAACTAGTTGAAGAGTGCACCTAGGCCTCCAATCCGGTATTATGAAACCTTAGTTGATAGATCAGCCCCCAGGTAAGGGTAGGATTATTTAATTAATCCGTTTGAAGGACCCTTGCCTCGAACAGTCTAGCTGTCTCCACACTCTGGACAAGGCATTTCTTAGATCAACTTTGGTCAAATAACGCAATTGGTGCAACCTTTGATGGTCTTCGTCCTAATGAGCTCGAAGATCCAAGGGCCAATGTCTAATTGATTTTAAATTATTGGCTTGGTATCTAAAGTGGGGTGTGGTTAACTTAATGGGCAAGAATCCGGTGATGAAATCCGGTCCTTATCTTTTGGGGGTGAATGCCCTTACTAAGTGTGTGATTCCAATTTAATCAATGTGTGACATTCAATCAATCACACTTTTGCCAAATTTCAACAACCATGAATTAACCCACTTACTGAAGAGGCGTGGGTAGGGTTTCAGTACTCACCTCCCACTCAAGATGGGGGAAGATCTATTGAGTCGACTCGGGCCACTGATACCTAGACTCAGTGTACCAACCCGAGGTGCAGAGACAGTATCGTCCAACTGTCGTCCTTCCCTGCCCCTAACTATTACAATTTGGGCCTTTCCAAAATTAAAATAATAATTAAAATTATTACACTTTAGAAGTCCTACCACAATGGATCTAAAAAAAAAAACTACTACTAAAACAAAAATTTCTTTCCCGCTTTGAGTATGTTTCTTTGCATGATTCTTCTCTTTTTTTTTTTGGCAACTTAATCGAAGATTCTTTGTGCTCCAAATCTAGTAACTTCTTTCTTTCTTCAATCCTGCAAAATCAACAATACCAAAGTAAGAAAAAAAAATGCTAAATAGCTAATATCCTAAAAGGAAATTTTCTTTTTTGTTTAAAAAGTAATAAAATAAAATCCTAAACTAAACTAGAGTAAAAATCAGAAATTAGATTTTTGAAACTGTTTTCAAGAACAAATCCCCGGCAACGGCGCCAAAATTTGATGTGCACAAATTATTAACCGCAATCACACAACTATCTATTAAGTAGATAATGGCAAATACGGGTCGATCCACAGAGATTTGTAGAAACAAGATCCAAAAATCCTCGATCAATTTTCACACTAGGGATTTAAAACCACAATTAATCAAGAAATTAATAACTAAAATGATATCAAAGGAAATCTAAACACAAACTAATCAGAGAAAGAGAGATCAGGGTATTGGATTTCACCAAAATAGATTTAGTCATTCCAAAATTACATCATAGTCTTATCCCAACAAAACTCAATCCAATGTGCAAGCAACTGCCTTGGATCGGAAGATTTAGCTTTGAAAACTTTTTTCTCTTACAAATTAAATTCTCTAATTAGTACCTAAGACTCCCTTCACTTCAATATATTGAAAATCTAATAACTATTTATCAAGATCAAGCACAAACCATTAAATTAATGAATTTAACCAAAACATGATATGTCAAGATCAAGCATAAAAAGTAAAAGATATTCCAAATAATCTTTACAAAATCAGAAGTTGAATAACATTCATGAAGGAGAATCTATTAAATCACTAAGCATAATGAAGGAAAGACGTAGAAGAATAAGGAACGATCTCACCGGTTTTGGTTTCCTCCTCCACCCTAATCCATGGATTAGCCAAGCATTGTAGAACAAACAACAATAAAGAAGCAAATCTCCATTATTGAAAGCCTTCAAAGTTGTTTATTACACCACTCAATCTCCACCTTCACTTTCTAACAAAGATTAAAGAAAAATTAAATTTCTTCTGGAGCAAGAGAGAGCCTCCCCTTAAAAAGAAAAAAATACAAGAAGAAAAAGAAAGACAAATCTTTCAAATTCGTCATCCCCCATATCCCTCCAATTGACAACCTGTTTTGACCCCCAAAACGTCAGAATTTTGAGATCCTCGTGAGACATGATATTCTTCTCCTTTGAGTCCTCTTTCCAACGCATCTGATCTTGCCTTAATCGGAGTGTTGAGTCACAAGTTATGGTCAAAATAGTAAAGCTTGCGCAGGATGGCTATAATTCCGAAAATCTTCTTTCCTTCATGATTTGATCACTTGCTAAAGAATAGCATTCTTATTGATGTCCATGAGATTCCTTCCCTTCTTTTAAAGTTGATTGCTAATTTTTAGCAACCATTAGCAGGCATTAGATATGGTGGGGGCCACCAAATTCGATCTCCAAAAATAAAAATAAAAATAAATTGTGCCAAGTCTTGAACTCATGACCTCTAACTTGAAATTCCAGCTCTCCTCCAACAAGCTTAAATACTCTTTGTGTATATCTTTTCTCAAATGGGACTTTAGCTTTAAACCTCTCCGAATTAAGCTCAAATATGCTCAGCTCCTTTTAATTCCTACATAATAAGAAAAATACTATAATTAGAACATTTAAGACAAAATAAACAACTAGTAAATTCAAATAAAAGGGTAGTTATTAGTATTATGCCATGCATATCACTCTAACAGGGCTGAAACTTGCTCTCTGGAATTAGAACCGAGACAGGATTCTGTTGACTGACCTTGAGTTCGGCTGACCGAACAGTGACCGAGACCTGACCGAACTTTAGTCGTACCGTCCCACAAGAAGTATAATTTTCCCAGATTTTTCTACCTCTCTTGGTTAGCTTTCGGTTCAGCTTTGGTTGACCGACATCCACCATTCGGTTGACCGAAACTGAGTTCAACTGACCGAACTCCCATCAGGAGCTAAAAGTAGCTCTCTGGAATTGGAACCGAGCATGGGTTCGGCTGACCGACCCTGAGTTCGGCTGATCGAACAGTGATCGAACCCTGACCGACAGCACGCGATCAGAATAGTTTCAGGCCATTTCCGAAACTCTTCCACCCCAATTCATTTCCTCCACTTCTGAGCCTTTCCAAAGGCTACAACCTGCACAAAATTGAGCTTCCTGTTCTCCCAACAATCCTTTCCATTCACATTCCACCATAGAATCGAATTAACAACAATGATTACCAATTTAGAATTAACCAACCCAAATCCCAAAATCATTATCTAGCATGTATTACCAATTAAGAATAGGCTTGGAATTAAGGAAATCTAACATGAAAGCATCATGAATCAATAGGAAACAATACATACATATGAATTATAAATTGCATATCTACTTGCCTCAACCAAGAAGAAGATTGAAATGGGTAAAACTTGAGGAGAAGCCTTTCTACCACGAAATCCCTAATCTAATATGTTAAAACGCAATCTAGAAAGCTAAGAAGAAGAAAGGAAGGAAGAGAATCAAGATCAGACCTAATCTAGAGAAATAGAAGATTATTGAAGATATGAAGTTATTAGAAATCTTACCAAATTGATACCGGAAGAAAGAGGAGATCAAGAGGATGAAGATTAGCGGTTCGGATCACGGAGATGATCTCTCCGGGGTAGAGTTCTAGGCTTGAGAAGAGAAGAGGAAAAAGATGGGGGCTGTAGCTCTCGTTCGTTGCAGGGAATGATTAAGGAATTAGGGTTAATCCTTGCTTAAGAAGAAGTGAGGGAGGAAAAGACTGAATTGCCCTTAAGTGGGTCTGGTGAAGAAATGGACCACTTGAAGGGTTCTGATTGTCAGATCACGACGAGTCAAAAGACAAAAGTAATCAGCGCGACGAAACCTTTCTAACGAACCCAAAAATCATGGCATTTGGAATATTTCAGAAAAACACTCAATTTTCCCTAAATTACAAACTACCCCCCTTGCTAAGATAAAACGAACTCGGAATCGCACGAAACTTCGCATACACTATTCTAATGCTAAAAGAAACTCGCTCATGAACTAAACCCACTTAAATATTTAGAATACAATTAAATATAATAATTATTAATTAAACGGGTCAACGGGCCTGCTATTGGGCCCAACTAACCCAGTAAGGTTCAGAACCTTACAACGTTTCTCAACGACCATCTTGAGGAAGACATCGATATGATGCAACCAGACGGTTTTATAGCTAATAACCAAGTGCAAAGAGTTTGCAAGCAGCAGAAGTTCATTTATGGACTGAAGCAGGTGTCCCGGAACTAGACCATCCGTTTTGACCAGGCAATCAAGTCATTTGATTTTTGTCAAAATTCGGATGAGTCATGAGTGTACATGAAAAGTGTATCAGGCAGGGTAGTTTTTTTGTTTTTAAATGTCGACATCCTTCTCCTAGCGAGTGATAAAGGAATGTTGTCAACAGTAAAAGTTTGGTTAGATAAGACTTATGATATGAAGGACTTGGGACAAGCTAGCTACATCGTAGGGATCAAACTCCATTGAGACCTGAAAAATAGGATGACAGGCTTATCCCAAGATGCGTACACAGATAAGGTGCTAGTATGGTTAGCTATGCTTTGTACTAGACCGGATATCTGTCACGCAATGGGTCTAGTCAGTAGATATCAGTCTGACCCAAGTCCTTATCATTGGACTATTGTAAGATGTGTTCTCGAATACTTGAGAAGGACTAGAGATCACATGTTGATTTACGGCAATGATGAGATTATTCCAGTCGGATACATAGATACTGACTTCAAGTCAGATAAGGATTCCAAGAAATCAACTTTTGGGTATGTGTTTATGCTGTAGCTGCTTGAGAAGCAGCTAGGGAAACAGTTTGGCTAAAAAGATTCCTTATGGAACTTGGAGTGGTTCTTTTGACACAACAGCCGCTCATAGTTTATTGTAATAACAGCAGGGTAGTCGCTTAGTCCACAGAACCCAGGAGCCAAAAACATATACGGAGGAAGTAATACATGGTCAGACATATTGTGCAGAGAGGTGATGTTACGATCACCAAGATGGCCTTTGCAGGCAATCTGGCAGATCCCTTTACTAAGCCTTTGACTACCAAAGTCTTTGAGCTGTATGTAGACGAGATGGGCATGAGATGCAACCCTAACTGGCATTGAGCACAAGTGGGAGATTGTTAGTTTATTATATGAACTCTGTCAGACCCCGACCCAGGTTTGCTTTGATTAGCATTGTTTTAGCCGAGATTAGATCTTAAGTGCGATTAGATAAATTTTAGCCTAGATTGTGAGCTCGATAGATTTTCCATAGCTTTGGATATTTTCGAGAGTCGTCGATTTTAGCCTGTGGGACCCGTGTGCGTGTTAGGGAAATTATTCTTGATTTCTGGATAAATTATGATTTTTAATTCTCTTGATTTATAAAAATAGCATTTACAACTTTTATGTTCTCTTTGTCCATTTTCGAAACTCAGAAATCGCATTTTTCAGCAAAAAGGGTAAAACAAGATTTTCACCTTGAAATCTATGCATAAATTTCAATGTTTGCAAAATCATGTAAAAATCATATTTTTGGAAACTAGATATTTCGACGATCATTTTTCTCTCTTTCGTCGATCTCATTCGGGACCCACATGATGATGTTTTAAGCCCTTGAAGTGAAATGGCCTAGTGAGGCCCACAACCCACTTAAAACCAAGTCAAAACCCACGTTGAATCTTCTTCTTCCTCATCCATTTTTCTGCTGGAGCTGTAACCTGAGAGTTTTTCTCCTCTCTTTTTCACAACTTCTCTCCTCTGCATGTCATTGATTTCTTGACCCAAAGAGAGATTTGATCTCAGAATCTTATTCCCCAATCTTCAAGCTTTCCATTGGTACTGTTTTCAAAGCATTTCAGCTGAGTTCATCTTCTCCTTGAGACTTTTCTCCATTGTTAGAGCTTCTAGAGGTAGGCCATGACTTCCATCTCAGATTTACAGTTTTTATGGATCCTTTGGAACTATTTTATCATGCATGCAAGAGGGATCCTTGAGAGCTCCCTCTAATTTTGAAATTTGTAGATTTTGAATGGTTTTTCATGGGGCTTATGTAGCTTGGAGTTTCAGCTGAGAGAGGTGTGTTTGAGAGAGATACTTGAGTGCATTTTGGACCCAGGCAAGTAAATGAATGAGATATGAATGTGCATGTGTTGTTTTATGGATTTTTTATCTTGATTTCTTGCTTTTGAATCTATTAATGTTCAATCTTGTTTATCTTGATGTTTAGTTTACTAAATACATGTTTTAAATGTTCATATGTTATGGTTTATTCCGTTGAATTTTTATCTTGAGAATTGTCTCTTTTAAATTGAGATTTTGTGCTTGAATTATGGGAAGAATTGAAGTGTATGAAGGAGGTTGGAATGGTTGGATTTGAAATGAGGGAATTGGAGGTGTTGATTGGTGAATTGAAAGAGCTTTTTAGCTCATTTTATTGCAGGGATTGGGAGTATAAAAGGGAGAAGTATTTGGGGAAAGGAAGAGTTGAAAACAGCTTCAGAAATTTGTTCCTGCAGTAAGGTCGGTCAGCTGTCGGCTAGCCGACAGGTGACCGATAGGTGACCGAATTAGCTCGGTTCCAATTCCCGAGGGCTGCATTTTTTGCCAAATTCTAATGATGAAATGTTGGCTAATCTAGAGGTGACCGACATATCTTCGGTTCCAATTCTAGAGAGCTGCTTTTTCCCTGTTCTTGAACTCGGCTAGCTGTCGGTCAGCTTGTCAGTTAACCGACTTGTCCCTTGTCTGCTAACCGCCAGCCAGCCGAAAGGTGATCGAAATTTACCAGATTTTTAGAAATGAGAGGAAATGAAGGTGTTTTCTATTCCTATCACTTGTGGACCCTTCTTGGTCGAAGTGTACACCTTGATATCCTTAATGTCGTTACAAATTGGGCACCATCTAAACGAATGATCGACACGGGATTTCAAAGTATATATAGTTCGATGATTACGGTCTCAAGGTATTGATGAAAAATTATGATTTATGAAACCAATCTCTCTTCTTGTGATTCGTATTGATTTGAAAAGAAATATTTCCAAGGTTTTTATTTAAAACCTCATTTAGGAATTATTGAGTGAATGGTGTTTTTATACACATCATGTCGGGACTACTATTTTGAGAACAATACCTTGAGGCAAGATGGGACCAGAGCTATGTAGTGCGAGCCCATGAGCCAAAGAGGACAAGCGTACGTGACCTTGAAGCAAGATGGGGCCAGAGCTATGTAGTGCGAGCCCACGAGCCAAAGAGAACAAGAGTGCATGTACTTGATTTAGAGTGAGTAGTTTTCGAATTTTGAAGTGTCAAACATTGTTTTGAAAATGTGTATTTTTAGTGTCGGCTCCAGTCAGCTTGAACGACCATTGGCAATCTGATCAACCGCCTTGGGTCCTTAAATCTTGTACCAACATTGGATTGGTAAATACGTACGTGCTTGCTTGCTTATTTAGCCCGTTCCGCAGCAGGATTAGTGTGTGGTCCTCAGTTTACTGAGCTACTGCAATTTATGTTATGTTATGTTAGCGTCTCCCTTCACTTTTATGTGACAGAGGACCATGAGTGCTTTCGTCATTTCGTGTGACGGAGAATGGAGCTATATGTGGTTGCCAAGTTATGGTTTTTGAATGGTCATCTTGATTTATGAATGGATCTTATAAATGATATTGTTAACCAAATACTTTGTTTTATAAAATTTCTCTTTATCGTACAATATTTTTTTATTTATTCAAAATTATTGATTTATAGCATGATTGTACTTCATTCTTTTACCTGCCAGACCTCGTGTCTGACCCTTTCATTTTGGTGCTCAGATTCAGGTTTCGTTGCCCTTGAGGAGGAGCACGAGGAGGCGGCTGTAGAGCAGCCAGTTGAACGAGAGTGGCAACCCAACGATGTCATGTAGACGTCGGTTTCAGGTCTTGAGATGCGAAACATTTTGGAAATGACCTTTTATCTTTTGAGAACTTGTTATTAGCCTTTGTTGGCTATCTTTTGGGATATGTAAAACTTAACTTATGTTGTGTATTGTTCAACTTGAAACTTTAATTATGGGTATGCTAGTTATGTTTCCCTTTCTGATATGAGTTCTTTTATACTCAATCTTATGTATGATACTAATTGTGTTTTGCTACATGCTTCTGCAAATTTATTCTCATGTGTGATTGTGATGTGATTCGAATGTATGGAATCCTCACCGCGGGAACCTGTGGGAAACCAAAGGACAAATGAAAAGTTTAAATTGAAATTAGCGTCACGGCCGGGTCTAGGTCCGGGGTCGTGACAAACTCAATCCAGTATATGATGTAATAAGATTAATTTCTTTATTTATCAATACAGTTTATGCTTTCCATTTCATGAGATGAATGGTTTTTAATTATATACTTGCATATAACCAATACAAATGACATGATGGTTCATGAGATGAACCGGAGTCCATAAGTATACTAGATGTAATACATGTGTATGGATGAGATTCACATACAGGAGACATGCATAGCAAATCTTATACTTGAATACTTCACAACCAGTGATGAGACTGGACATCTCATCTGATAAGGTTGCAGTACTTTGATCACTATGAGATAGTGTGATTTGTCTGATCATCAGAATGTAAGATTCTGGATAAGAGTGCTGGTACATTGGATGTATTGAAGGACCATGAGAAGCACCTTATGAATATGGTCTTTACTTTAAGGTCTGCTCTCATAATTCCCTAGCAATAGGCTCTCAATCCTGAGACATTAATGAACTCAAGTTTCTATCTATTCATTTGCTTTGAGTCATCAATGAGTGAGGCCAAATGTAGGTCAGCACGTCGGTGGTTTGGGTACGTGGTAGTGGAGCTGTGGGAACATTCAATGGTCAAGATGGAATCTATCTTTAATATCCCATTGTGCCAATTAATGGATTTATCATTGGTAAGTGTACACCCATTCCGATTAAGAGTTAATTGGAAAGGTACCATGATCATTATAATTAATTAGGGCTCAAGGGTGATGGACAACGCTTCATTGCTCGGTTCTACCGAGGTCGGCGGACGTTGGAGTCCGTTTGGGTCTGACCCTTTCGTAACCGGGGGCTAGAGGCGTGCATCAACATTTTTTTTATATGGGTGTGCCAGATTTTCTATTTTACTTGGAATTACAAGTGGTGATCCGGAGATCGACCTTCGCAAGTAAAATGGAAATCAACTTCTTTCAAGTTTTCCATTGCACATATATTTAAGAAAAGAGACATTTTTCTTGATTTGCCGTGAAATGCGATTTTTTGGCATTTATAGCTGATTTTGGCATTTATAGCCGATTTTTGGCGTTTATAATCGATTTTGGCGTTTATAGCTAATTTACAATTCTTATCAATAATGAAAGACAAGAGTTGTGATTTTTGTCTCTTTTGGAAAAATACAAACTACAATGAAAGAAAAGAAAGATCTAACTTCTCAGGAGATTGTGGGGGACTCATTCAGATTGACGGTCGCAAGCCATATGTGGACTTCGCCATCATCCATGAAGATGAGAATAGAGGATGCTCTTGATTTGCTTGGCTTGGCTATAACCTCAGGTTTTTAGAGGACAAAGACCAAAAAGAGGTCCTATGTCCAATAAAAAAACTAAGTAGACGGGTTGAAAAGCCACGTCTAAGCCATTAGAGGCAGAAGGAAAAGGCAATGACCTTAGGGGGGGTACCCCCCAAGGGACTTTTGTCACCTTGTAGCGGTGGTCGGTGTAGAACTTCCGCAGAGTTTTCTCTCTTTCTTTCTCTTAGATTTTTGATGCCTTTTTCTGTCTGAATTTCCGGATTATCTTCAGTCTCTCCAGTCTATCTGGAATGCTTGGGGTTGTCTCCTATTTATAGGCTCTTGGTAGCCATTTAGGAGAGTTTATGGGCTTTTATTGTCATTAAGCCGTATAATGGGAGGAGTTACAGGATTTAATTCCTTTATTTTGTAACTTCTTTTTCTCGGCTTCTGATTGGCCGGAGGACATTGAGGGCATTTAATCGCCTTTAATCGCCATGATGGGAGGAGTTTCATGGTTAAATTCCATGAATCAATTGACTTGTAACTCCCGGATGCTTGCTTCTGATTGGGCCGTCCAAAGAAATGGATTAATGACTGTAATAAAGCTAGTCAATTAATCGCATTAAGTGGTCGCCAAGCAGTTGAAGAGTCGCGGGCCGTGCCGCATCTTTTGGGACTCTTCTGGCGATGATCATCGATGGATCTTCATGTAGATCGACATCAGATGACCATGTAACTTCAGGTATTGGTTGCCAATAGCCGGTCGGTGCCATCTGTCCTGTCGATTTCTCGATCGGTCGGGTAGAAAGCACACTTTTTTGGTTGACCGATTGGCGATCAATGTTGATTTTGATACTCTTGATGATTGATCCGTGATTTTGACGAATGTCAAAGGATTTGGTGTCGGTGACCCTGGGCTAGGGTCGCAGGGGCCTGCGACCCTGGGGGGTTTTCCCCCTTTTTATCCCGTTTTGCGTCCGTTTTTTAATGTTTTTTGATTTTTTTCTTTTGTATTTTTTCTTGACATTTTTTATCATTTATTAGCCTGATTTCCCTATAGAAAACCTGATAAGAATCCTTGCATTTTGGTTTGCAAAGTTTCTAATTTTCCGAAAAAGCCGAAGACTTTGTCGCGCAGAGTTGCCGATTTTCCGTCAGAAGCTGAAACTGGGTCAAACGTTGTCGGAATGACTTGAAATTTGGGGTGAAGTCTCCTGAGCAATAAATAAGACTAACCGTAGGATTTTGTTTAAGTTTTGAAGTCGTCTGGGGTCCTATCACCAGTAGACTTATTTTTGTCGCGATGAAGATGTCGCGGCTTGATGTGTGGTCAACCGATGTCCGATTGACTTGAATTTTGACAGGGAACCTATTGGAGTCATTTTAAGATGATCCATGGGCTCTGTCTTAGAAACCATGGTCCCGGGGAGTTTTGCCGCCGAGACGCCTGATTTGGCTTCCGAGCGTCAATGTCTGGTCAAATGTTGTCGAAATGACCTGAAACTTGACGTGTAGCCCTTTGTAAGCATTTTGAAGCCTTCCATGTGGTCTATCTGATGAGTGATGGCCTCAGTGGTTCTCTCCGCCGAGAGGCTTGATTTGGTGTCTCCGATGCTTTCGCCACCGGGAGCTCTTTTTCAGCTGCCGGAGAAGCAAAGTTAGGCCAAATGATTTTGAAATGGCCCGAAACTTCTTGTGTACTCCTCTCTTGGCTGTCTTGAAGGATCTTGCAGTTTTTGTTTGATTCTGACAATATTTGATTTTTTGGAAGTAGCATTGCCTATTTATGGCAGGTTGCGACTTCATGTAGCTTTTTGGATCTTAAGAGGCAAAGTGACATTTTTGGTGTCAATAAATGCCCCCTCGAGGTGCAGCGACGAGTTGCTTAACTTCTGTAGTCGATGTGCCTCGAAGAGATTTTTCGAAGGAGAGCTTGTGACTTGACCAAGAGTCTTTGAGTAGTCTTTCTTTTGGTATTTGTAGCCTTTTGAGCTTCCGGGGGAATTTTATGGTAGTGAAAGGGATCACGTACCATCTTGAGGTAAAGTTTTGAAGATGACATCAGGGATGTGGATTTGGGTTTTGACCTTGTGACCTAAGAAGCTATATGTGGCAGGTTAGGGGGTCGGGTTTGATTTTGACCATGTGACCCAACAAACTGTATGTGGAATGTTGGGGGGTCGATTTGGTTTTGATCTTGTGACCTAACAGGCTGTATGTGGCAAGTTAGGGTTATGGTTTTGGTTTTTGGTTTTGGTCTTGTGACCTAACAAGCTGTATGTGGCAAGTTAGGGGACCAGGATTTGGTTTGGATTTTTGTGGAATGTCAATTTCAAGATTTTGGCTCAATTTGGTAGATGAGGCTGGATGGTTTGATTTTTGGAAGCTCATGGGGCTTGGAATTCTTTTTTGTATGGTCCAATCAACTCAAAAGAGGAATGGAACCATTTTTGTATGCTCTTGGTAAGAGGGATTTCTCTTTGACTAAAAGCCCAAATTTTTTTTTTTGTGCCTAGGTGGTCAAACCTGGCTCATATGGGCTAACCCATGTGTGAGAACCCGACCCCAGATTTTTTGGTTTAGCGTGTTTTAATCGTTGATTTGTTTTCTCAGTGGGTTTACCGGTTGTTTGATCGAATTTCTGAGTTTGATTATATTTTCTCTGGTTTTGGAAGCCATTGAACTTAGACAGTGACCGTAGGATCCTATTTGTTTTGTGTGGTCATTTTGGATAGATTCTCTTTGACTTCTAAAAATTCCCATTTCAGTTTTGTTTGACTAATCTCGCCATTCCGTACAACTTTCGTGTTCATTCCGTACCCATTTGAAACTCCAAAAATCAGTTTTTCCAGCCCTGGGGGCAAAATCAGTCTTTTCACATAGAATCTGGCCCCAAATTTTGAGATCTCAGAACCTTGCCGAATGTATACTTTTTGGAAACTAGATTTTATGAGAAACATTTCCCTCTTCTTGGTCGATCGCATCCGTGGCCCATAAATCGATGTCTTAACACTTGAATTCATTATTTTGATCCCTTTGACCAAACAGTTGACTTTTTCTGTGGACCCCGGAAGTATGTCAATATTAACCTTGTTGGAAAGATAATTTTTTTTCGGACACTTTTCATGCATTAAGTTTCTTGATCCGATGTCTAGAAAGCCTCCTAATCTCAATTTTCAAGTTTTACGTGTTTTAAGTGTGGTGGGGCCCACACCCACCCATTATAAATGTACAACTCCTCTCCCTCATCTCTCCCAATCGTCCCAGTGATGCTGCCTGTGCAGGAATGGGGAATTCTTCACCCCTTTCTTCTTCCCTTGGTTTCTTCCTCACAAATCACCTCAAAGCCTTGCTCAAATCAAGAGAAGACCTTCACCAATCTTGTTCACCTCGCCAAGAGCTTTCTATTGGTACCATTTGTGAAGACATGCATCACCATTAGAGCTTCTTGTGAGCTCTCTCTACTTATTTGAACCACTTCTAAGTAAGCTCTCCTCCTAATCTTTTAGATTTGTGTTTGTTTAGCCCATGAGACTCTCCATCTCCATTTTTAGAAGCTTTCTCCTTGTATTTCTTGGTTTTGACATTTTACGGCTTGTTTTTGGGGGTTTTTGAATAGGTTGTGATTTCTTGGCTTGGAGTATAATTAGAGGTTGATTTGCTTAGCTTTGGACCAAAGGCAAGTGGATGAAATGATTTATTTTCATTAATCATGTTTTTATGCAAATGCTTAGCTTCTATTAATGATTTTCATTACTTAAGCTTTATTGCATGACATGCTTTTATTGAGATTTGAAATACACTTATTAATGCATCTTTCTAGCATATTGCTTTCTTGAAAATGATATCTTGATTGTATTAAGTTTTGACTCGTTTCAAGTAATGGATTTCTTTGGTTAAATATGAATGGGATGAAGAGGTTGGATCCATTTTTATGGATGATTTGATGAGTTGAGGAGGTCAAGAAAGGGCCCAAATATTCATGGAGTTGTGTTTGGAAGAAGGGGAAAGAAAGGAAATGGAAAGGGATTGGACAAAGGAGGAATCCAACCATTTAGGCTGAGATTCGCCGCTGTCCGATCGATCGGACTGTGAATAACTGAGAGTATTTCAGGACCGATCGATCGGCCAATGAGTCCGATCGATCGGACTGAAATGAGAAGAACTACAAAAATGGGGATTGTTGGACCGTTCTCTAGACTCACTTCAAGCCCATATTCAAGTCCAATTCAGCTCTATCCCTTCTCTTCTTATTTGAAGACATCGAACCTGTAATGATGCATTTAAACCCATGAAAGATTTGGGTAAATTGTGATGGGTTGTAGTGGGGAGGTATTGTTTGGAGCCCCAATGTTATTTCAGGACTTGTAAAGCATTGTATGAAGTCTGGAAGAAGGAGAACCTCATCATGAAGATTCCATGAGGTTTTCTAGATTGACCAATGTGTATAAGGACCCGGAATGTCCCTAACTCTTAAAGAGTACCAAATTACATCATGATCGACATACGAGACCCTATTCACACTGATTCAATTCTAGGAACCCCATTGTTAGCCTGTAAAGGTATGGGAAACTATTTGTATTCGATTTTCAACCAAACTCCTATTTTGAGATTTCAACCCACATGATATGACTAGACTGTTCCAAGAGTACTAGAAGAGATGTGCTTAGCTTTTGCTAACCCGTATATGTCGACTTGAGATGAATGTGTATTTGTGCCTCTTGGCACCCCATTTCTTACTGTGCATATGATTTGATTTATCGTATTTGACCTATGAGTCGGCACCACTGAGCTTGGACGACCTCGTCGGTTTGATCCACCGACTTGGGGTTCCTTCCCCTCCTGATAGTCAGCTGCAGTCTGGAATGTGCAGAGTTTTACCCGGTTCGCTACCGTGGTCCCGCAGAGTATATATATATATGTATATTATAGTATTTATCGTTGTCCCTCCTCACCTTGTGTGACTGAGGTCAATGATCCTGTAAGGCTATGCGCTCTCTTCACTTCGGTGAGAGAGGATGTAGCTTTGTGTGGTTGCCATCTTGACAGTTCCCGATCCTTGACACCCTTACTGTTTTAAATATACATGCTTCATACTTGTTTTAAATGAAATACCGATTTGTTAAATGTTAATGCTTTGTACTTGTTTTAAATGAATCCCCGATTTGTAAATGTTCATACTTTGTACATGTTTTAAATAAATTATCGATTTGTCAAATATCCATCTTTTACACACGTTTCAAATGAATACATGTTTTGCTAAATATTCATGTTTTATACATGCTTTAAAGGAGTACATGTCTTGTCAAATATTCTTGTTTTATACCGTTTTATATGAATACAGAATTTTGTCAAATACCATGATTTATCATATGTTTTAATTTTCAGCACTTGTATTATCTTTTCACCCACCTGCCAGACCGTCGTGTCTGACCCACTACTTTGGTACTCAGGTTAAGATATATAGCCCGATCAGAGTGTACGTGTTGGCTATGGAGCCATGAGTTTGCGGGTTATTTTGTCGGCTATGTCGTGTAGACATTGAGCTTGACATCGGAGCTACGTCACATATGGGGTAGAGATTGTTAGCCTGTTTTTGTATGGCTTTTATTAGCCTGTTTATTGGGATTGTAATTAATGCACATTGTTATTGTAACTTGAATATATATGGGAATATAATATCTAGATACTGTCAGCTCTGTATTTTGTTATGGTTTGTTCCAGTCTGAAATATTCATTGTTACGATAATTATATGCTTGGGTTGAGTGCAACACGGAATCCGATGGCCACGGACTTCGGGTTGCAACGCCACGAAAGCTTCCACAAAAATATGCAAGAGTGTGTCGAAACGTATTATCCTCACACACGCGGATCTTGGGAGAAACATTAATCACTAAACTCCTCCCAACAATCAATTTTCACGGCCCTTCGGGTTTGGGGTCGTGACACCATGGGACCTTAAGCTTTTGAAATGACTTAGATCTCATATGGTGTCATTTTTGTAAAGAATATCTAAAAATATCTCCTTTGGATAGAGAATTTCTAAGAATATCTTTACTTAGAGAGAATCTCTCATGTTCCCTTTATTTTGGAAGAGAATATCTCAAGATATCTTTCTTTGGGAGAGAATATCTCAAATCTCCTATCTTTTGGGAGAAAATCTCTCATTGATTTCTTTTTGGGAGAGAATCTCTCAAGATATCTTTCTTTTGGGAAAGAATCTTTCTAATTATTTCTTTTGGTAAGGTTACTAATTAGTAACACTTACTTCTTTCTTCTTTCCTTCTTTAGTTTGCTCTCTTCTATAAAAGCAAGGAGGAGGTTGGATCTCTTGCTCTTATTGCTTTCTTTTTCAACAATTCCAAGAGGGCTTCAAGACCAAGAGTTCTTCTTCTTCAAGATCTTCAAGACTTTTCTTCTTCTTTTCCATCAATGGCTTCAAGTAAGTTCCCTTTTTCAAGAAAACTCCATTGTAGGAAATAGGATGATAGAAAGTTCTTTCCTTTTTTTTTCTTTTCTTTTCTCTTTTTTTTCACATGTTTGCTCTTTTTTTTACACGTTTTTTTTTATGCTTTCTTTTTTTTGCATGTTTTTTTTTGTGGGCCGTACGGACAGATCCGTACGGATCTGGCCGTACGGCCACGTGGCCTGTGGGCTAGCCCCCCGTTTTTTTGTTTTCTTTCTCTCCCTTTTTTTTTGAGAAAGTTTTCTATATATATATTTGCTCATCATGATAATGCATTTTTTTGGCAAACCAAGATGTTCATGCATGCATTTTTTTGTAAATTGAATTTGTAGCTTAATATGATAGCATACCTGAAAGTTTTTATAAATTTGGGAATTTGGAGCTCGCAGCGATGTTGAGCCCTTCCTGATTTTGTGGAGACTTTTAGGTTTCGAAAGTTTGGAGTTTCGGAGCTCGCAGCAATGTTGAGCCCATCTTCAAGCTTTCTATTTCTTTCAGAGTAGTTCCTTTTCTTTGGAACTGCCCCGGAATTATGTTAAAATTTTTCCAGATTTTCCTTTAGTGAAATCCTGTTATTTTGATGATTGATCTTTTTCTTTTCCATCCTTTGCAGGTGGTTCCTCCAGAACGAACAAGGGTAAAGAGCCTGCTACAAGCGTACCTCGTCGATCTGCTAGATCTTCTAATCCGGCCGTTCAGCAGGCTTGGGAGAAGGTTCAGTATGTTGAGAGAAACCTGGAAGAGTGTGACTCTCTCAACAAAGATGAGATGAGGCAGCGAGTGATCGCTCTTAAGGGAGAGGAATTCTATAAGATCATGGTAAGGAGTCGTCCATGGGTGATAGACGATCAGAGGGTTTTCCCCAAGCCTACCTTCTTCTTTGGTGATGCCGTCCCTGATGACATGACATACCAGAGGAGATGTTTTCAGTTTTCTTTCACAGCTGATGGTGAGAAGAAGACTGTTGTTACTCGGTCAACGTTTGATCGCACCGTCTCGATCATGAGCCTTGCCCCCACGTGCTCTAAGAGGGAAGATCCTCCAAGCTGGGTGAGAAGGACAAATGTAATCAAGACCGGGGTTTTTGTTAGCGGTTCTCCTGGATATGCGGAGAAGTCGCCTGCTGACATGGATATGTTGATGCCGGCCAGCGGCTACCAGGGCTCTGATTATCCGTCGGTCGATTTGGGACCGGTGGGCCTTGGCATTTTCAGCGGTGACAGCAGCAATTGGGTGAAGCCTTTTCGACTTCGTGGCCGTTTCAGTGCTGACTCCGAGTGGAAGTCGTGGACTGATCGCGTCCTGCTGATTGGTGGCGCCGTTTTAAAGGAAGCCAGGATTTTTGATGTGGTCCGCGCCTTTAGGGAGACCGTGATCTTTTCCGATGAGGCCTTTATGGCTAAGTTGGAGTCATTCCTTCCACAAACCAATACCTTCGTTGTGACGAATGGTGAGATTGATTTCTCTTTTAAGGAGCAGAGAGCCATTACTGGACTGCCCATCCTTGGCAGACTCTATGAAGAGTTTATGCCGATCGACAGCGTCCTTGAGGAGCAGTCTGAGGAGTTCAGGTTTCTGTACTTTTAGCTTGTTGCTTTCTATGATTTTTTGAAGGAGAAGGAAGGCTTGAAAGTTAGATCCAGCAGTTGGAAGAGTTTCAACTCTTCGTCTCCCAACTTCTTTGAAAGTGGGGAGCCTTCTGATAGCATGACCCGGGAAGACAGGGCTAAGGATCCGGGTTCGAAGAAGATCTTGGCTATGCAAGAAGAGTTGAGAGATTTCTGTGCAAGTACAAACGCCATATGTCCTGACATTGCACTGCGGAGAGATCTCGCTGTCTTCCTCACTTATTGGCTTGGTGAGGCCGTTTTTGCTGGAGGAGATGGAACGCACATCAGGCCACATTGTATTTTTCCGACTTGTCAGATGGCGTTTGGAGAGCAGCTTGCTTTGGTGCCAGCTCTTTACTCCTACTTGTGTACCGAACTGCAGGCTGCTGCTTTTTTGGTTCGGCTTGGGCTCCCTATGAATAGGGTATTTTCAGCCCACATCTTTTATTCGTGGTACGTGTACCACTGTCCTGGCTTCCACTGGCTGGGTGTTGCACAGGATGATGATCCTCTGATGATTCGGCTGGCTAAGGGCAAAGCCGTGTCCGAATCACTTTTGTTTGCCCGCATGAGGATCCGACGGTTCAGGGACGTCGAGATGGGGCAGTCTTCAGCCAAGCTTTCTCCGGAGTTACGGAAGAAGGCTTTTGATTTTGGTGCCTCCTGTGACTCTACCAGGGCGGGGTCGGGAAGGCATTACTCCTTGACAAACGCAGAGAAGGAGTGGCTTTTCAGCATACGTGTCGGCTGTCTTTTTTCATTTGTCCTGGCTGCACCGTCAAAGTACATGTCCCAGGAGGCACTTTGTGAGAAAGTCTCCACATTGTAGACTAATTTGTCTGGGAGATCATCTCTGAGTGGAGAATCTTTAGGCAATGGATGCTCTGCGAGAAAGTCTGCTAGAGCTTGTCCTTTGATTGCCTTTTGCGGTACATACCTAATATCGAATTGTGATAGAAGGATGGACCATTTTGCCAGTCGTGCATTGAGAGAACCTGCTTTTGTGACAAGGACCTTCAAGAGGTTGATCCTTGAGACCAAGTAGACTATGTTGGAAAGCAAGTAGTGACGCAGCTTTTGTACGGCGAACATCACTGCAAGGCATTCTTTTTCGACTGGAGAGTAGCGATGCTCTGCACCTACTAGCATGCGGTTGAGGTAGTATAGAGCAACTTCTTTTCTTTCATCATTTTCTTGTGTAAGCAGAGCACCCAGAGAGTGATCAAGGGCTCTTGTGTACAAGATAAATGGTTTTCCAGTAGTAGGAGCAGCTAACACTGGAGGTTTGGTCAGGTATGACTTGATATCTTGGAACGCAGCTTCACAGTCAGCATCCCAGACAAAGTTTACACCTTTTTTCATCAACCGGGAGAATGGACGGCATTGCCCCGAAAGATTGGAGATGAACCGTCTGATGTGGGCCAATCTCCCTTGAAGCCCTTTGAGTTCTCTCAAGGTTCTTGGAGAGGGCATTTCTAGAATGGCTTTGACTTTTATGGGGTCAAGCTCTATTCCAGCTTTCCGAACTAAGAATCCGAGGAACTTACCCGACGAGACGCCGAAGAAGCATTTCAAAGGATTCATTCGCAGTTTGTGTTTGCGAAGTCGGACGAAGACTTCTCGAAGGTTTTCGAGATGATCTTCTTTTCTTTTGCTTTTGACGACGAGGTCATCAACGTAACATTCAACCGTCTTGTGCTGCATATCTTGGAATATTTTCATCATAGCCCTCTGATATGTGGCACCAGCATTTTTCAGACCAAATGGCATGACAGTGTAGGCAATACATGCCAAATGGGGTCCGAAAGGATGTATGTTTTTCATCTTCAGGATGCATCTTTATCTGATTATAGCCAGAGAAACCATCCATGAATGTCATTCGCTCGAATCCACAGGTATTATCAATCATTACCTATGGTATGGGGAGTGGAAATTCATCTTTAGGGCATGCGCCATTCAGGTCTCTATAGTCAATACAGACCCTGATCTGCCCGTTTTTCTTTGTCACGGGGACAATGTTGGCCAACCATTATGGATGTTGTTCCTCACAGATGAAGCCGACGCTTTTGAGTTTTTGAACTTCTCGTTCAATTTTATCCATCACATTTGGACGGAATCTTCTTTGGCCCTGTTTGACAGGCTTGATGTCCTCTTGAAGATTGAGTTTGTGGACTACTGTTTTGGGGTCTAAGCCAGGCATTTCAGCGTAAGACCATGCAAAGCAATCAACGAACTCACGAAGAAAGGCGGTATACTCGGGTAACTCATCATCCTTTATATTCTTGCTTATGAATATAGGACGTGGGTTATCAGGTGTTTCCAAGTCTATCTTTTGAATAAGATCTTCTGTTGGAAGGTTTGAAGGTGGTTCCTCCATAATATTTTCGGAGGCTTCCAGCTCAAGGAAACCTTCTAGGGTTTCAAGGGCATTTTCAGACCAAGGTTTTGTTCCTTTCCATGGGTCTTCTTGATCGGCAATTTTCTCAAGGTTTGCTATGAGATGATCCCAATCACCTGTTGAAACCGGGTCGAAGTAGGGTACTTCTTTTGGAGACGAGGATTCTTCTGGGTCAGAAGACCACACGTCTGTGCCATCGGACAATTCCTCTTCATTGTCAGAGAAATCGTACCAATTGAAGAGATATCCAGGGAAATCGATGTCTTCATGGATACGAGATGTTGAGGCTTGGTCAATAAATTGACTTTTAAGCCTTTGTGTCAACTGTCTCAGGGGAGTGTCGGGATCATACCCTAGCCCGTGTGAAGAGTTTTCTACATAGCCGTAGAGTCTCCAATCTTCCAGCTGACTTTTGGTCAAGATGAGCCCCAATGGTGTGAGAATACCGCGGCCTTCTCCCATACCGACTGGGTTTTGAGCGTCATAGCCCATTTTCTTCATAATAGCTTGTGCCACAGAACTATATAAAGATAGTTGAGGCATACCTTCATTTTGGAAAGCTTCAAGTACGGAGTTTGATGAAGAAGCATTCGATCTATGGAAGAAGATCGACTTTTCCTTTGCTGAAGTTGCTGGAACAACGAAGGAAGCTGATGTAGGATCTTCTATGTCAGAAGTTGTCTCTATTGGAGTAAAAGCAGGCCGAACCTTCTGAGTGTCAGCTTGGCTTGACGATGTGTTGTCTTCTGGCTCTGAATCCGAATCCGTGTCTTGCATGATAGACACAAAAGAGACAACAAATTTGCCCCCAGACTTTTGCTTTGCTTTCTTCACTTTAGTTGTGATGACCAAAGGCTTTGAAGGTTTGAGGGAGATGATGAAGGGAGTTTGAATGCTCTCTTCAGATTTACCGGATGGTTTGTTTTCTTCCGGTGATTGTTGAGGAGCCTTGCCTTTATCTTTCTAGAGATTTTCGGCAAAGGGTGCTGTGTGTTTCTCCTCTTCTTCTTTTTCACCTTCATACATCTGTGAGTCTGCAAAGTGGACTTATTTACCTTTGAAGGGTTTTTTATCCGCAAAGACTCGATGTATCATGCCGTCGTTGCCAACAAACTTGATGCATTGATGTAAAGTTGAAGGGACAACACCATTCTCATGGATCCAGAGCGTTCGAGAAGGATGTTATAGCATGAAGGGATTTTTATTGCATATACAGTGACCTCAGAGATAAGATCACTGATCTGCAACTTGAACCTGATTTTGACGATAGGCCTTTGAGTACTCCCATCGTATCCAAAGATAGATACAGATGTGTGGCTCAGCTTACTGGGTGGGATGCCCAACTCTTCGAGAGCCGATGTGGAGATGAGGTTGAGTGTAGAACCTGGGTCGATCTGAACTCTGTGTATAGGCATTTCCTTGATGTACCCTGTGAAGTACAGGGGTCGGTTGTGCCTTGTTTCACCAAGTAGGAGGTCATCCTTAGAGAAGGCGATGGTTGCACTGGCCGCCTTTTGAACCGAGAGGCATTCAATGCACGATCCCTCAGTTTTCTTCTTTTCTCCCTTTGAGGAAGCTTCTGAGTTTTTGACCCGATAGTCCATTTCAATTTGGAGGACTTGCAGGGCATGTTTGTCGACATCCTCATTCAGCTTTTGTAATTCTGAAATGAGATTATCGCGAGTGTGCGGAGACATTCGCAATAAATCTAGGATGTGCCGATGTGCAGGTATGTGCTTGAAGTGTTCAATCAAGTCATACTTGAAAGCCTCCTTAGGGCCAGCATATTCATCATTGTTGCCACTAGGGGCACTTACAACATCTTTTCCCAAAGGATTTACATATGTAAAGGAAGATTGGTTGTAATTTTTGTGGTAGTCCCGGCCAGAGCGGGTGCCTCTACCAACTTCGAGAGCTTCTTGAGAAGGGTCTTTGTTTGGAAGATTGTCTTCGGGATCAAGAGGATGTCGTTTTTCATTTGCTGAGGATGTATCTGTAGCAGAGTTGCCATCCTCAGTGATTATGTTGCACGGAGCATTTTTCGGGAACAAGTCCTGAATAGCATCCAGCAAGCTTTCTTCTTGTTGACCAATTCACCGTCCCAAGCATCAATAGCTGGGAATTCTTCAGTCAGGAAGGGTGTGAACTTTGAAGTCACAGTCTCAGGAGAAGAAACATGAGAGGGTGTCGTCTTAGTGAAAGTCACGTGAGATGAGGTGGCTCCAGAAGATACATTGCTAGGAGTCGTCGGAGTGTAAGTGATCTCGTCAGACGATGCTTCGGAAGAGTTATAATTCTGAATTATCACATTACATGAAGCTCTAACAGGAGACGTTGTCTGATCGGAGTCAGACTCATCCTCAGATGTAAGAGGATCGTCTATCTAGCAATTTTCTCCATTTTCAGGAGTTAAGGGAGGATGTACCTGATGGCCTTCAGGGACTTCAGGCTCTGGATTGCAAGGAAGCTCATCGACGCGGTTTTGCTCTTGTTCTAGAGTGAGACGCTGCAAGATCCTTGCATATTCTTCAAGAACAGGCATAGGAGCCAAATCTTCTTCTTCATCAACTCTTTGAGGCTCAACATAGTTGATTTCCACTGGAGCAATGACGGGTGCTGGGTTAGCAGCATTTTCTTGTACAACCTCTTGGTCTTCTTCATCATCAGACCAAGATCCTTGCGGCTGTAGGGGGTTATACTAGATTACTGGCATAAGATGAGTCTCAGGAACCTATTCTTCATCAAAGAGATATTCTCCTGTTTCAAGGGACTCCTCCCACTCGTCGGTGAGTTGGATTCGAATCCATCATCGGTGTCGCTGGACTCGTATCCATCAATGGAGAATCCAACTACCAAATTGCAAGAGTATGATGCCCCCTGCTTGGCTTCTTTGAATTGAGGTGGCATGAAATCACTGAGAGTGAATTTTTTTATCCCCTTTGAAGTCTCTGGAAGGGACGTTTTTGTTGCCTCCAGTGAAGCGGTAGAGGAAGCCTCTGCCTTTTCTCGGACTTCTTGTTTTGGCTGGGTCTTCTCTTGCCGTTTGAGCTTGAGGAGATGTTTCCTAGCCTGCCTTCGCTGTTGAGCTATAGGCTTTGTTTTCACGACTCCCAATTTTCATCTTCTAGGAGATCGGGATGTACCCATATGGGTTGTCGGTCTGGTGTCGGGTAAGGAACCAGTTCTTCAGATGCTTGGATTGTGTTTATCACCTTGAAGGAAGTAGTAATCTTCTTCTTCGGTGATTTTGATGTTTGTCCACATGTCACCATGTTGATGGAGGCAGACCCATAGTTTTTGTCAAAGGTGATGACTCCGTTTTTCCACATCTCATTTATTTTCTCCCTCACAACGAAGAATTGATTTAGAGGATGCGAGATCATCTGGTGGTATGGACAGTACCGAGGATCGTTGGTTTTGCCAACATCACTCGGTCTTTTGGGTTCAGGCAAAGTGAGCTTGCCGTTCGCCACAAGAGCACCGAAGATTTCATCAACATCTTCATCGAACGGGTATTTCTATCTACTCATTCTTTGAAGGCATCAGAGAGTTTGGGTCTTTCACCAGCAACTTTGTTTTCAGCTTTCTTTGGTGACTGAGGAGCTGACTTGGTCTGCACATTGAGGACCTCTTTCTTCTTTGGTTTAGAGGTTGCAATGGCGGTTGGCTCATTTCTTGATGATTTCTGACTGTTGAGGTCTTTAATCACCGTTTCAGCTTCCATGGAAGCTTCTAGGAGTTCTCCCAAGTTCTTTGATTTGTTACCGATGATCATGGAGCGGATTCTAGCTCTCATGTTGTTTCGGTAGATGTCGACTAGCGATGCTTGTGGCAATACATCAGAGCATTTGTACGCCATTGCTTTCCACTTATGAATGAAGTCATATGTTGACTCATTCTCCCCCTATTTTAGGCTGCATAGCTGAGCCATAGTAGCGGGATGATCCTCACCTTTGAAGTGAGTCTGGAAGCGTGTCTCTAGCATGACCCAATTTTGGATGGAGTCCTCCGGCAAAGTGGAGTACCAGTCGAAGGCCGTACCTTTTAGGATACTTGCAAAGAGGCGGATCTTGAGTGCATCTTGATCCGCGATAGCTCCCGTCAAGATCTTGAAGTGGATGACATCCTGTCTGGCTGATCCTTTCCCCGTATATGTTTGGAGAGTAGGATGCTTGAATTTTGTAGGGAACGGGACCGAGTCCATCCATGAGGGATATGGTGGTTTGATCCCATGCTCCTTAAGTATATCATCTTCTTTTGTTTTTGCGAGGATACTGTCTACGTCCTTTTTTGTAAGGGCTCGTGACTCATTTTCTTCCCCATTTACCTCATCGTCTTGATGATTCGGAGGAGGTTCATTGTTCGCCTGATTTTGGAAGGCGAGGAGAAGGTTTTCCATCAGAGTTTCAATTCTCTGCTGGCCTTGTTCCAACTGCTGGATGCGTGTGATCGCATCATCTTGAGGTGGATTGCGGGGTGGTGGCTCAGAATTTATAGCCAGGACGTTCATCCTTCGGGATTCAAACGAAGAAACTGTCCTGGTGACAGAGCTGGGGCTTGTTCTTTTTGAAGAAGAGCTTGAGGAAGGATCACTCTGCCGTCCTTTGCTTGAAGGACCAGGGGATTCTTCTGAATGTCTTCTTGTCCTGGAGACGCTGCGGGTCTTCGGACGTCAGACCTGAATCTTTATTGCTGACTTTTGGCGTCTACTGGTTTTTCCAACCATATGGACAGCAGCAACTTGGTTGGGTCTTTCTTTTTCGACCCATTTGGGAGAGACTTGAAGTGTAGGAGGCTGGGTCCTTTACTTCTCTAGTCTCTTTTGTCGATACGACACGTGGCGGCATATACGACGAGCAATTTGAGCTTCAGTCAGCTCTGGGTGGGCTTTGACAATGAAGGACGTGCTCCCTCAGGCGCAGCAGCCGAGCCTGTCTTCTTTGTAGCTGGGCGAGGACAGGATGCGAACCCGGTCCTTCGCCTGTTGCAGCGAAGCTTTGAGTTTTTCGAGTTCGGCCCCTGTAGATATGAAGGGTCGAACCGAAGGATTATAGGCCTTAGCAGGTGCTTGCAGAGGCCTTGTGATGTATGACTTGATTTTGGGCTTGTTAAAACAAGCCGGCTCATGCTGGGTTGACTTGGGAGTCAGGTTGGAGATGGGTCTCTCCTCTTTCATGTAAGCAAGAGGGTAGAACTGGTTCTCCTTGAGTGGGGTCAGGTATGCTGGCTTGGTGGATGTTTGGGACCTTCTTTGTTTTGGTGAAGGTCTTGGGGACCAAGTCTTGGGATAGACCTGGTCGTTTGCTGGTCGAGGCTTCGTGGGGGTGGCACGGGCTTCGGGCCTTCTGGTGCTCGCCTTTGGTGTCACGGTAGTGACACGTTGAGAGGCGACCTTCTGCTTCTTGGAAGGAGCAGTTTGTTCTTTGGGAAGTGAGAATAGTCCTAGCGCACTAAAGACAATAGTCCGGGGAGTCGAGGTCGACCCGGAGTTCAGAGAGTTGCCGAGGGAGTTGACACTTCGGCAGCTGATGGGGCGCTTGTAGGTGCGCGTGGTTTGCTTCTGTTGAAGCATGAGTTGGTGCTTGCTTTCATCGAAAGTAATGGTAAGCGATGCTGCCATTGTTAGTTTTTTTCAAAAAATTTCTGAAACAAGACCACATCCATTAGTAATCACAAGAATATAATGATCATAAATGGGAAGTTCTATGGTTTTGTCTTTTTAAATTACTCGAGGGAGATGACCCAATCAATATGAAGAAGGCAAAACGCCATAGAGGGTACAATTGTTCTGATCGCAGGTATGGTAAGCCCAGAATGAGTGTCCCAGTGACTGCTTAGAAGCAATTGTGAACCTAAATTCGACTTTAGAGAAGCTGAGCTTGCCCGATGTAAGAAGAATATAAGTTTGGAGTTACAAATGTGCCGGTCGCGAATACAGTAGACCCTGAAAGGGCGTACTAGTACCGCTAGACATAAATGTTTTGAGACTGCATCCATGAGATGAGATTCTTGGTTTTGAAAGGCCAAGATTGGATTCATCAAAGAGAGCAGACGGTATTCCGATCCAAATACGATCTCAGTGATTTCCGCGAGCGCTAGTACTCAGAAGGAAATGAACCATAATTTCTCGGTTCTGAATCCAAAAATGACGAGTTTTTTTTTTTGAACGGCCAAGATCGGGTTCATCAAAGAGAGCAAAAGGCATTCCAATCTGAACACAGGCTCAACGATTTCCACGAGCACCAGTGCTCAGAAAGGAGGAGACCAAAATTTCTCCGATCTGAACCCAAAAATGACGGAAGTTTTTTTTTTTGAAAAAATCATTTTTTTTTCTTTTAAGATTTTTTTTGAAATTTTTTTTATTTTTTTTATTTTTTTTTATTTTTTTTATTTTATTTATTTGTTTAAGATCTTTTTTTTGAATTTTTTTATTTCTTATTTTTTATTTAAAAATTTTTATTTTGAAAAGCTTTTTTTATTTAAAATACGAGAGAGTATACATAGGCCTCCTAACCCGGTATTATGAAATCTCGATTGATAGAATTGCCCACAGGTAAGGGTAGGAATACTTAATGAACCCGTTTGGAGGACCCTTGCCTAGAACAGTCAAGCTGTCTCCACACTCTGGACAAAGCTTTTCTTAAATCAACAGTGATTAAAGAACGCAGTTGGTCTAACCTTAGTGGTCTGTGTGTTTTTTTTATTTTTTTATTTTTTTTTACTTTTATTATTATTTTTTTAGATCTTTAATGAACTCATCGAAGAAAAACAATGGCCATTTCCACAATTCGAACCGGTTCAATGATTTCCGCAAGCACAGAGACGAAATGAAAAGGATCAAAGTTTCTCAATTTTGAATCCGAACTAAGAAATATGGTTTTTCTAATTTCTAATGAATTCATCGAAGAAAAACAATGGCCATTTCCACAATTCGAACCTGCTCAATGATTTCCGCGAGCACAGAGACGAAGCGAAAAGGATCAGAGTTTCTCAATTTTGAATCCGAACTAAGAAATCTGATTTTTTTTTACTTTTTTTTTTGAAAAGAGAAAGAGTGGAAATAAATTCGAAGAATTATAAATTTCCAAAAAATCTCATCTCATTTTTTTAGATGCGGAATTCAACATAGGCCACCAATTAGAAAGTAGCTAAGGAATCGAGAAAAGAAGTATAAGCATAGAGCAAAAGATATGATATGCAAATATTTCATTTCTAGCATCGTGTTCTCAAATGAACGAGTCCCACCGGGTGGAGCCAGCTTGATGGACAGCGCTTCATTGCTCGGTTCTACTGAAGTCGGCGGACGTGGGAGTCCGTTTGTGTAAGACCCCGACCCCCAGTTCTATTGTTTAGTATTATTTTAATCGTGGTTTAGCTTTTTAAGTGAGATTTGAGTTGGTTTGACTTTGTCGTTGAGTTTGACTAGATTTTTCTAGCCTTGGAGATTTTGAAGACCGTTGACTTTAGTTTGACCCGGTCTTTGTAAAATGTATTTTAATGAGAAATTACTCTTGATTTCTAAAAAATCCAAATTTGGTTTATTTTGACTCATCTCATTAAGTTTAGCAACTTTCATGTTTTGATCATTTTGATTTGATGCTCAGAAATCACGTTCTTCGAGAAAAAGGGCAAAAATGATATTTTCACTAAATCTGTCCATAAATTTCAAAGATTTTAGAATTTGGGGAAAATATACTTTTTGGAAAGTAAATATTTTGATGATCGATTTTTTCTTCTTCGTCGGCCTCATTCGAGACCCACAAATGTTAGTTTTAGCCTTTGAAAGATTGGGGCCCATGGGACCCACTTGCCCACTTTATAAAAGGGGCTGAACCCTCTTCTTCTTCTCCCATTTTCCTGCAACTATTCTAGCTGTGGCTGGAACCCTTTTCCAGCCACTCTCTCTCCTCATGTATATTTCCTTCTTGGATGCTAACTGGAGATTTGATCTCCAAACTTTCTTCCCCACCTTCCAAGCTTTCCAAGGGTGCATTTTTCAAAGGATTTGAGCCAAGGAGACCTTCTTCTTCAAGCCCTAAGGAAACCTTTTTCTTCAAGCCCTTCTTATTTGTTCAAGCTACAAGAGGTTAGCCATGGCTTTCCTTTCATGAGATCTTGGTTTTTCAAACCATTTGGAGTATTTTTCTCATATATGCAAAAGGCTTTCTTTGAGATTTGCAATGGATTGATTTTCTAGGGCTTCTTCTTGAGCTATTTTTGGGGGTTTTGTGATTTTGGTAGTTTGAGACCTTGGAGAGACCTTCTTGGAGTGTTTTGTTTCTCACCTTAACCAAGGCAAGTGAATATTCAGTCAATTTTATGATTATGTCAAATATGAATGATTTCTTACTATACTCATTCTATGTTTTACTCTTCTTATGATTTATGGATTTAATCTTTTATTGATTTGAGCTATGGTTTATGTTACTTCATTTGAGATATGGTTTTGTTAGAATTGAAATCTTCATTCTCTATTTTATCACTTTGATTCAATTCTTGTTCTCCAAAATTCAGTATCTTGTTGAATGAAATGAAGCTTGTCTTTATATGAATGATTGGGATTAATTGGAATGATTAGTGTATATATGATTTAATGGAGTTTTGTCATGGAAATGGGAGACCCAAATAGTATGGAAATTGTTGTAGGAGGAAAGGAGGATGAAAAATCACAGAAAATGGAAAAAGAATGCAAGTAGTGCACATGAACGGACCCATCAGAACTGGGCCGCTCGTGCGGCCCAGGTTCTGGATGGGGTCCGCTCGAGCGGACCTGGGTAAGTTCTGGGTCCTGTTGTGTGGGCCTGTTTTAAGGTTTTCTCATTAATTCCTTTAGGCCTATTTAAGGTCCATTTCATTCCTCTTTCCTCTTTACTTTGAGGCCCATTAATCTTCCTTTTAATGCCTAAAAGCCCATGAAAGATTTGGGCAAATTTTGATACTTGAGAAATTGTGAAATGGAATGAGAACAATGAGAGAATGGATATATGTGGAATTTACCCGGGAAGCTTCCAAGTCTCAATGCACACTTTATCATTTTAAATGTTGTGGATTTTCATTGGCATCAAACATGTTCTTTTATTAATCAATGTTTAAAAGTTAAGTGTGTATTGAGATAGTTCCTTGGTAAGCCATTAAGTCATTCTACATTATTCTATTCCATTCCAGATCAGAAAATGTATTTGTACGCTTCGGTAAACTAATTTGAATAGCATCGGTGATTTGATATAGAATCATGCGGTTTTCCATGTTCGAAAGGATTGATCGTATGATTTCTATATAAATTACCTTGATGTGTATTTGAGTGGTTTACCATGGAAATTCGTATGTTTTCTACGAATCGATTTGGAAGGAGATTTGAGTGGTTCGCCACATTCGGAAATACATCGATAAGACTGTTATTTTGAAAATAAAACCTCGAGGCAAGATGGGGCCAGAGCTTTGTAGTGCGAGCCCTAGAGCCAAATGGACTATTATTTTGAGGATAAAACCTCGAGGCAAGATGGGGCCAGAGCTTTGTAGTGTGAGCCCATGAGCCAAAGGGATTATTATTTTGATTTGTATTGGTTCAGGTTTTAAAAACTAAAGGCACCACTAGGCTTATGTCACCTTGTCGGGCTGATCACCCGACTTGGGATATTTAATCTGTCTGCCAGCTGCAGCTTGGATTCTGTCTGTACCGACTATGGCAACGGTTTTGATTTGCCGGTCCCACTTGTTTGTGGCTACGGTTCTGATTCTATTTTCGGTCCCACGTGTAGTGGCTACGGTTCTGTCTGCTCTTGTTACTTCGATAATAGGAGAAAATAGCTATATGTGGTTTGCCAACGTTTTATCCGTTAGATATTTTGTTTTATGATTCTTGTTTGTTTATGCTCATTATAGTTTTTGAATTTGTTAATGGTTAAGGAATCGATCTTTTATCGTATTGTCTCTATTATTCAGGATTTTAAATGTATTTCCAATTATTCAATGTTTTACATAGTCCGTTATGTTTTTAAGATATTTATGTTTCAGATACGGTTCATTTATCTGCTTTGATGATTATGTTCAGTCTTTCAACCGTTTTATCATGATTTATTACTATTATTGTTTAGACTCTTTAAATGGATTTACAATTATTCCATAAGGCTTTTTATATGCCCTTTTTCCATATTACCTATTTATTTGCTTGCCAGACCGTCGTGTCTGACTCTGTTTGTTTGGTGCCAGATTCCTTTCCTACTGCTTTTAGGTTTTTGATCGGAGGAGGCAGTTGAGCCGCCGGTCTGACGTGAGAGGCTGCCCATTGATATCATCTAGATGTCAAGTTTGGCACCGGAGTTCGTATCGAAATATTGGGGGTAGTATTTCTATTCAGTTGGATATTATTTTTGTATGGCTTGGTTAGCCTTTTTCATGGGATTTGTAATTAAGACACTTGTGTTTTGTAACTTTAACATATGTGGGAAATAAAATGTCCTGTTACTGCCAGCTCAGTATTCTATGATTTATGATTTGTGCCCGTCTGCTTATGTGATGGCTTTATGATATTTGGTTGAGTGCGACACGGAATCTGATGGCCACGGACTCCGGGTCGCAACGCCATGATTAGCTTCTGCGAAAATATATTCTGATCGTGATGGAATTTTATTATCCTCACTTACGTGGATCTTGGGAAATATAGCAAAAAAAATTTAATTGATCCAAAAATTTCACATCCCGAGGTCGGATCACTGCACGGCCCGGTTTCGGGGTGTGACAGTTTAGGTCCGACCCTTTGGTAACCGGGGGGCAAAGGCGTGCATCAACATTTTTTTTGTGTGGGTGTGCCAGATTTTCTATTTTACTTGGAATTACAAGTGGTGATCTGGAGATCGACCTTCGCAAGTAAAATGGAAATCAACTTCTTTTAAGTTTTCCATTGCACATATATTTAAGAAAAGAGACATTTTTCTTGATTTGCCGTGAAAGGCGATTTTTTGGCATTTATTGCCGATTTTGGCGTTTATAGCCGATTTTTGGCGTTTATAGCCGATCTTGGCGTTTATAGCTGATTTACAATTCTTATCAATAATGAAAGACAAGAGTTGTGATTTTTGTCTCTTTTGGAAAAATACAAACTACAATGAAAAGCAATAAAAGGAGGATCTAACTTCTCAGGAGATTGTGGGGGACTCGTTCAGATTGACGGTCGCAAGCCATATGTGGACTTCGCCATCATCCATGCAGATGAGAACAGAGGATGCTCTTGATTCGCTTGGCTTAACTATAACCTCAGGTTTTTAGAGGACAAAGACCAAAAAGAGGTCCTATGTCCAATAAAAAACTAAGTAGACGGGCTGAAAAGCCACGTCTAAGCCATTGGAGGCAGAAGGAGAAGGCAAGGACCTTGGGGGGGGGGTACCCCCCCCCAAGGGACTTTTGTCACCTTGTAGCGGTGGTCGGTGTAGAACTTCCGCAGAGTTTTCTCTCTTTCTTTCTCTTAGATTTCTGATGCCTTTTTCTGTCTGAATTTTCGGATTATCTTCAGTCTCTCCAATCTATTTGGAATGCTTGGGGTTGTCTCCTATTTATAGGCTCTTGGTAGCCATTTAGGAGAGTTTATGGGCTTTTATTGTCATTAAGCCGCATAATGGAAGGAGTTACAGGATTTAATTCCTTTATTTGTAACTTCTTTTTATTGGCTTCTGATTGGCCGGAGGAGACCGAGGGCATTTAGTCGCCTTTAATCGCCATGATGGGAGGAGTTTCATGGGTTAAATGCCATGAATCAATTGACTTGTAACTCCCGGATGCTTGCTTCTGATTGGGCCGTCCAAAGAAATGGATTGATGACTATAATAAAGCTAGTCAATTAATTGCATTAAGTGGTCGCTGAGCAGTTGAAGAGTCGCGGGCCGTGCCGCGTCTTTTGGGATTCTTCTGGCGATGATCATCGATGGATCTTCATGTAGATCGACATCAGATGACCATGTAACTTCAGGTATTGGTTGCCAATAGTAGGTCGGTGCCATCTATCCTCTGGATTTCTTGATCGGTCGGGTAGAAAGCACACTTTTTTGGTTGACTGGCTGGCGATCAATGTTGATTTTGATACTCTTGATGATCGATCCGTGATTTTGACGGATGTCAAAGGATTTGGTGTCTCAAAAGTATAAATTTTGGAAAATCCCAGGGGTAGGACACTTCGAATTGCGAAAAAGATGAAAAACGGGGCTTCCGGGGCCCTCCCTGCGATCCCGGGCTCCATGGTCGCCAGCGGCCATGGGCCAGGGTCGCAGGGGCCTGCGACCCTGGCGGGTTTTCCCCCCTTTTGTCCCTTTTTGCATCCATTTTTTGATGTTTTTCGATTCTTTTTTCTTCTGTATTTTTTCTTGACATTTTTTATCATTAATTGGCCTGATTTCCCTGTAGAAAACCTGATGAGAATCCTTGCATTTTGGTTTGCGAAGTTTCTAATTTTCTGAGAAAGCCGAAGACTTTGTCTTGCAGAGTTGCCGATTTTCCGTCAGAAGCTGAAACTGGGTCAAACGATGTCAGAATGACCTGAAATTTGGGGTGAAATCTCCTAAGCAATAAATAAGACCAACCTAGGCTTTTGTTTGAGTTTTGAAGCCGTCTGGGGTCCTATCACCAGTAGACTTGTTTCTGTCGCGATGAAAATGTTGCGGCTTGATGTGTGGTCAACCGATGTCCGATTGACTTGAATTTTGACAGGGAATCTATTGGAGTCATTTTAAGATGATCCATAGGCTGTCTTGGAAACCATAGACTTTCCCACCGCATACTACTATAAGAGTTACTGTTGAGCTACGAATGATACCACCCCCAATACCTGCGTAGTGTGTGAATGGATTGTATGATCCATCAAAGTTTAGTTTCAAAAAATTGACTGGAGGAGGCCGCCATAGATCTAGGGGAAAACCTGCTAATCCTGAGGATTCAAAGAAATAGTTAGTGATATTTCACTCAAAAAATGCATGTAGAGCTTTGAGTTTTATAGATCTTGGGTTGATCGGGGCGTAATTAAAACAATGGTCATTCCACATTTTACAGAAGTTCCAACTTATTTTAATTCCCATTTTGAGAAAGTTTTCTGAGATCACTCCAAAGTCTAGAGATCAGACTTGTATTGCATTTAGGCTGTTAAGAGTTCGTGATCAGGTCTGCTACCATGCTAATAGGATGGTGACTGGTCTAGCTCACTTATAGGGCCTTTGGTTGAGATGTTTTGGAATGTATCTAGTCCAAGGACCCATCTGTCTTTGAATATATCAATTCGAAGGCTATTGCTAGCCACCCATTTTTTGTTATTGAAAATTATACTTTTGTGGTTCATTAAGATTTTCCAGAAAGGAGAATAAGAATGCTTTGTTTGGTAGTCCTAAATCAGTGTGTTTCTAGAAGACACATGTGAAGCTGCGTAAAGGTGTGTTGAATGTTGTTGAAGACAGATTCTCTCCAAATTTATTGCACAAGGGACTGAGACATATGAGTGATGAAGGATTATAGACGTTGGCAAAGAAGGAGTTGATTCGTTACTCTAAAGGTAACGTCCCTTGACCATTGTGATTATTGCTTGTTTGGTAAACAACACAAAGTTTCTTTTTCTTAAAACATCAAAGTTGAAATCTAATGTGTTGGATTTGCTATATTCTGATATTTGTGGTCCCATGGAGGTAGAGTCTTTGGGTGGCAACAAGTTTTTGGTGATGTTTATTGATGATGATTCTAGGAAAGTTTGAATTTATGCTTTGAAATCAAAGGATCATGTGTTCCAGGTTTTTAAACAATTTCATGTAATGGGTGAAAGAAAGACAAAAAAGCTCTTGAAGTGCCTTCACAAAGATAATTGCGGTGAGTACACATCCAACTAGTTTAAAAGGTATTGCTTGAAGCATGACATTCGACATGAAAAGAAAGTTCTTAGTAATCCATAGCATAATGGTGTGCCAGAGAGAATGAACCACACTATTCTTGGAAGGATGAGAATGGCACAGTTACCCAAGCCATTTTGTGGTGAAGCCGTTCTCACCGTCGGACCTTGCATCTTTGTTGGCTATGGTGACGGTCGGACCTTGCATCTTTGTTGGCTATGGTGGAGATGAGTTTGTCTAGTGGATAGGATGATCCGGATTGTGATGAGCACATGGGATGATGCGGATTGTAATGAACACATGGGTTTCCAGGTGAATAAGGTGTCAGACCCCGACCCAGGTTTGAAATATTTAATTATGTTTTAACCGTGATTAGTGGTTAAGTGGGATTAGGGGACGATTAGCTTGTTTTTTTTAAGCTAGATTAGGTTGTTTGATTAGCTTTGAGACCTTTGATTAGTCCTTGACTTAAGTTTGACGCGGGCCGGGGCGCCCGTGGATTTTGTGTGAGATTGTTGAGTTTGTTCTTGATGCTTGTAAAATCCTCATTTATGTGTATTTTGACTTATTTCATCTAGATCATCAACTTTCATGTTTTGGCCAACTTGATTTTGTGATCAGAAATCGCGTTTTTCGAGAAAAAGGGCAAAACGGACATTTCACACAAAACCTGTACCCAAATTTTGAAAATTCCAGAAATTGCCAAAAATATACTTTTTGGAAAGTAGAAATTTCGCCGATCATTTTTGTCTTCTTCGTCGTTTCCGTTCGGGGCCCGCAAGTACCATTTTTATGCTTGTGAAGTTTGGGGCCCACATTTGGTTGTCTCTTAAGAAGAGAGTTCTTCTCCTCCCTTCCTCATTTCATTCCAGCAACTTTTCTTGGCTAGGGTTTTCCTCTTCTCCCTTCTCACTCTCTCTCATCTGGAACTCTCACTTGGTGAGGCGTTCTTGGAGGATTGATCTCCTCAATCTCTTCCTCCCTCTTCAAGCTTCCTAGGGATACCATTCTTGAGGAATTTGAGCTAGGAGAAGCCCTCCATTCAAGCCTTTCTTCTTTGTTAGGGTTCCTCAAGGTGAGCAATAGTTTCCTAAACTCTAGATCTTTGCTTTCCTCTCCATTTGGAGTGTTTTAATCCCATTTGTTAAGGTTTTCATTGAAGATTTACAAATGATGACTTTTTAGGGTTTTCTTGGAAAAATTTTGGGGGTTTTTGTAGATTTGGAGCTTGAGGTCCTAGAGAGTTGTTTGAGGAGTGATTTCTCTCCTTTTGGCTTGAGGCAAGTAAATTTTCATATATTGAGATTGATTGATCTTCTATATTGTGAATGTTGGGTTTTTCTTTGCATCTTTCTCCATTTCTAGTTCCCCTCTTTGATCATTAGATGGATTACTTTACTATGCTCATGAAAGAGTCTCATTTATCCACCTTGAGTTGTTGGTTTCAACAATGTAAAGATGTTGGTTTAAATATGTTTAGCTAAATGATGTTTAATGCTTTGTTTAAATTTGATTTGTTTGAGGGTTTGAATGAATTATTGTGATGGTTCAATGGAGTGGAATGAAGACATGAGGAGCCCAAAGTGGATGGAAGATACATATGTAAGAGAAGGAAGGTGAAAGAAGTGAAAAAAATTCAGAAAAAGGGGCTGGAATACACCCCCTGGCGAGCTGGACAGAACACCATCTCGCTATAGCGAGCTTGGGCTCGCTATAGCGAGACAGTTCTCTGTCTGGCAAGTCAGGCAGAAGCCCAGCTCGCTATAGCGAGCCTGGGCCCGCTATAGCGAGCCAGGCTTCTGGAATGGTGTCTGTTTAGCCCATTTTCTGGGCTGTTTGCTCAACTGTTTTGAGGCCTATTTAAGGCCCTGTCTTAAGGCCATGTTGGGGACTGTTTTAAGCCCTGTTGGGGGGCTGTTTCATGGGCCTGTTGATACCTATTTTGAGGACTGGTTTAGCCGGATTCAAGGCCCTGTTCCAGGTCTGTTTCAGCTGGTTTAAAGGCCCTGTTCCAGGTCTGGTTTCAGCTGGTTTTAAGGCCCTGTTCCAGATCTGTTTCAGCTGGTTTAAAGGCCCTGTTCCAGGCCTGGTTACAGCTGGTTTAGGGCCCATGTTCCCTACCCATCCTAGGCTCATAAACAGTCTTCTCTTTGGCCCTTGCCTCCCCATAGTTTGGGGCCCAATTCAACCCCCATTTGACATATAAAAGCCCGGAAAGGATACTTTGATTTGAACTGCTGTATATAGTGAAAATTTATTGAGAAGGTGATGAAACTTCTTGATGTTTAAGTTACCTGGGAAGTTATTCAAGTCTTTACATACACTTCATCTCCTAAATTGTTAATGATCTTCAGTGGCACCAAATTCCTCAATTAATAGCGACATTAGGAGACTAAGTGTGTGTCGAGACAAACCATGGTAAGCCTTTGAACCATTACACACTAAATTCATTTCATGTTAGAAAGCTTTGCCGAGTTCATTTATAAATCAATTTTATTGTTTTGAAGTGGGTTACCCCCATACTTTAGAAATGATGAAACTACTCACTTGTTTTGCGTGGCTTCGCCTATATGCATTTGTTTGGAGTAGTTTTCTATCAACTTTGGAAATGTATCTTATAAATGGAATTGCATTTCTTCGAGGTTTCGGATTTTCACTAAAATGGCACCACTAGGCTTAGGTCACCTTGTCGGACTGATCATCCGACTTGGGGTCTTTATTTTGTTTGCCAGCTGCAGTTTGAATTCCGTTTGTACCGACCATGGCAACGGTAATTACTCCGGTCCCACGAGTAGTGGCTACGGTTCTGTCTGATAACGACTATGTCGTTCCGTCCCACGTTTAGTGGCTTCGGTTTGTTTGCTCCGGTTACTTCGGTAACAGGAGAATATAGCTTTATGTGGGTCGCCATTGTTTTTATGCATTGATATTCATCTCATGGCATCGTTTTTATGTTATTCATCTTGACATTAGATTTGTAAACCATTGAGATGTTTCTCCTATATTTACTTCGACATTGTTATTAATCGTGATTTCATCGTAGCTCTTTCTTATTATGTTTTGTTTTACTTTCATCCTATTATTGTTGTAATTGCTTGCCAGACCGTCGTGTCTGACTCTCTTTTGTTTGGTGTCAGATGTTGAGCCCCTCGCGGTTGAGGCGCACCGCGAGGCGGAACCTATAGTTCCAGTGGAGGGCGAGTGGCGGCCCGATGATGTCAATTAGACGTCGGGTTGTCTTGGAGCTGCGATCACATTTTGGGGATTTCATGTTATACCTTTTGGGTTTTTGTTATGGCCATTGTTGGCTTATATTCTTTTGGGGGAAAAGTTGTAATTAATACTTAACTTTACTTTTGTATCAACTTCTAACTAACTTTGGCCCACAGTAAATGTTTCTCTTTTGATGCTAGTCTCATGCGTTCTCATTTTATATCTGTTTGTGAGACTTTTACGTTTGCTACAAAGCTTCCGCGTAATTCATTTGTATGAAGGTGATCCTTTTATATCACTATTGGATCGGATTCCGTGAATCCTTACCGCGGAAACCTGTGGGAAACTAGCGTGTGCGGGCGGAATTTTCCGGCCCGTCGCGCCGCGTCCCCGGATTAGGGCCTCGTTTAGCGGGACCCTCGGTCCGGGGGCGTGACAGGCTTGGTATCAGAGCGAGAAATATTTGAGGCAATTAAAATTGGATTAGAAACATAAGGACGTGGCAAGGATTCGTTAGCATTACCGTTAGTTAGCATCGATTTGGGATTGGGAACGCTTTATTATTATATCTTGTTGTACTAACAAGTTGTTTTGCAGCACTATGCCTCCACGTCGACCTCCGGCAGGTGCGAATGCATCAGGTAGCAATCATGATAGCGAGATTGAAAACCCGGTAACGGGTCAATTCCAACAACTCATGCAAATGTTAGTCGAACAGCAGCAGCGAGCCAATGATAATCAAGCTCGATTTCAAGAACAAATGGCCAAGAAGGATGAGGAATTAACTCAAGTGCAAAGGCAACTGCTTGAAGTGTTGGGTAGAAGGCCGGAACCAGTAGCTAATGTGGAACCAGTGCAGAATAGGGACCGAGACCCTAATGTTCTATTTGAGAAGTTCAGAAAAAGGGGTCCTAAAGAATTTACTGGTCAGGAAGACCCTTTGGCAGCGGATGATTGGTTGGCTCATACCGAGAACATCTTCGACATTTTTGTGTGTACAGGCAGACAGAGAGTTCTCTTAGCAGCATCCATGTTTACTGGGTTGGCAGACATTTGGTGGAAGACTGTCAAGGAAAGCTATCAGAATATTGCAGATGGGATTGCTTGGGCCACTTTCAAGCAGCAGTTTAGTGAGAAATATGTCCCAGCACATATTAAGAAGCAAAAGGCAGCGGAGTTCCAATTGCTTAAGCAAGAAGATATGACTGTCCTGGAATATCTTACCAAGTTTGAAAAGTTATCTCGCTATGCTCCAGAGTTGGTGGACACCGAGGAGAAAAAGATCACTAAGTTTATGGATGGGCTCAATCCCATTATTTTGAGAGATGCTTTGGGTGTAGTGCCACCGACCACCTTTCAAGAAGCTATCAAGAGGGCCTACAGGTTTGAGGATATAAATAATCAGACTATTAAGGACAACCAAAGGAAGAGGCAGCAGTTTCAGAGTGGGCAGAAATCATTCCAAGGAAAAAAGCAGAAGAAACAGCAGAATGCTCCAACTCAGGGCGGGTGTGAGCATTGTGGCAAGAATCATTCCTCGCAGCAGTGTTATCGCCTTTCAGGGGCATGTTTCAAGTGTGGTAGCTCAGACCACCAAGTGAAGGATTGCCCGAACAATAGGAACCAGGGCAATAGGGCACCTCAGCAGCCGCCAAGGCAGGCCCCTCAGCAAAATCAACAAGTAGTTCAGAATCCACCGAGGCAGCAGCAGAACCAGCAGCCCCATCAACAGCCACAGAACCAGAATGCCCGTCCACAGCAGCAGAATAGGAATATGCAGCTTGGGAGACCGAATCAGAATCAGAACAGACCGCGTCAGCAAGGCCGTCTCAATCATATCAACCAAGTGGATGCAGAAGCGGCAGGTGATGTTGTGGAAGGTAAACTTCTAATTTGTGATGTTGAAGCTAAAGTGTTGTTTGACCCGGGATCTACCCATTCTTTCTTGTCCCTTGTGTTTGCTAAGAAGATTAGTGTTCCTGTTAGAGAGTTAGAGTTTGTTTTGACTGTTACTACTCCAGTAGGGAAGCAAGTGGTGTGTAGTACTTTTTACCCTGGCTGTCCAGTGAAGATAGGAGAAGTCATTTTCCCTGCAGATCTTATCACTTTAGTTATGCATGACTTCGATGTCATTCTAGGCATGGATTGGCTAGCGGGTCATCATGCCTCCATGGATTGTTATAGCAAGACCATTGTGTTTAGGTTGGATGAGTCGTCCTCCGGAGTGAAGTTTCAGGGAGAGAAAAGGATTTCTCCAGTTAGGTTTATTTCAGCTCTCTCTACAGCTAAGTTGTTGAGATCAGGTTGTGAGGGATTTATCGCTTTCGTTTCAAAGGACGAACAATCCCTAGGGGTGGAGAATATTCCGATAGTGTGTGAGTTTCCCGACGTTTTTCCAGAAGAGATTCCAGGGTTACCACCTGTCAGAGAAGTTGAGTTTACAATAGAGTTGGTACCGGGAACTGCTCCGATCTCCATTGCTCCTTATAGGATGGCTCCAGCGGAGTTAGGTGAATTGAAGTTGCAATTGCAAGAGTTGCTAGATAAGGGCTTTGTTAGGCCAAGTGTTTCCCCATGGGGAGCTCCAGTACTTTTTGTCAAGAAGAAGGATGGAAGCTTGAGGATGTGTATAGACTATAGGAAGTTGAATCAAGTGACCATCAAGAATAAGTACCCTTTGCCTAGGATAGACGAGTTGTTTGATCAGTTGCAAGGTGCGAAGTTTTTCTCGAAGATAGATTTGAGGTCCGGATATCATCAGTTGAGGGTTAGAGAATCAGACATCCCGAAGACAGCTTTTCGAACTAGATACGGGCACTATGAGTTTTTGGTGATGCCCTTTGGACTGACGAATGCACCAGCGGTATTCATGGCTCTCATGAACAAGATTTTTGCACCCTACCTAGATCAGTTCACCGTCGTCTTCATTGATGATATTCTAGTGTATTCCAAGTCAAGAGAAGATCATGAGCAGCATTTAAGGACTTCTTTGCAGTTGTTGAGAGATAACCAGTTGTATGCGAAGCTTGGGAAATGTGAGTTTTGGCTAGAGCAAGTCTCTTTTCTTGGTCACATTATTTCTAAAGAAGGGCTAGCAGTTGACCCATCAAAGATTGAAGCAGTTATTAATTGGGAGAGACCGAAAAATGTGACAGAGATTAGAAGTTTTCTGGGTTTGGCAGGTTACTATAGGAGATTTGTTCAAGGTTTCTCATCTATCGCAGCACCGTTGACTAAGTTAACCCGAAAGAATGTGCCGTTTGTATGTCAGAGAAGTGTGAAGCTAGTTTTGAAGAGTTGAAGAAGAGGTTAACTTCGGCGCCTGTCCTCACTTTACCTTCGGGGAGTGGTGGTTTTGTTATCTTTACGGATGCTTCAGGAGTTGGACTCGGTTGTGTGTTGATGCAAAATGGAAAGGTGATTGCATATGGCTCGAGGCAATTGAAAGAACATGAAAAGAAGTATGCAACGCACGATTTGGAGTTAGCAGCCATAGTCTTTGCGTTGAAGATGTGGAGACACTACTTGTACGGAGAAAAATTTGAAGTTCATTCGGATCACCGTAGTCTCCAGTACTTATTTTCTCAAAAGGAATTAAATATGAGGCAGAGAAGGTGGATGGAGTACATCAAGGACTACGATTTTCCGATTATCTATCATCCGGGGAAAGTGAACGTAGTGGCAGATGCGTTGAGTAGGAAGTCAGTTTGTTTGGCTAGTTTGCACGGATTTTACAATTTTCAGCAGTTTGAGGAGTTGGGAGTAGAGTTCGAACCTTTGAGAGAAGGAGTTGTGTTGGCAAATATGATAGTGTTCGAGCCAGTCTTTATTCAGAAAATTAAGGACAATCAGATGCAAGACCCAGACTTGGTTAAAATTGTGGAGCATATCTCGGAAAGGCCAGATTTTCAGATGTTGGATGGAGTTTTGTACTTCCGTGGCAGACTTTGTGTTCCTAAGGTAGACAATCTAAAGGATGACATTATGGCAGAGGCTCACAATACGAGGTATTCAGTGCACCCAGGGAGTACGAAGATGTATCAAAATTTGAAGAGTCGTTTTTGGTGGAACAATATGAAGAGAGAGATAGCAGCCTTCGTGTCTAGATGTATGACTTGTCAATTGGTGAAGGCGGAACATCAGAAACCACCTGGTCTTTTGCAACCGTTAGAGATCCCAGAGTGGAAATGGGAACACCTGACAATGGATTTTGTATCAGGCTTACCGAATACAAGCAAGGGGAACAATGCCATTTGGATTATAGTGGATCGCTTAACGAAGTCAGCGCACTTTATTCCTTTGAAGACCGGTAAGAAGATGCACATGTTGGCGTTAGCGCAGGCTTTTGTGAAGGAGATCGTTAGTCGTCATGGTCAGCCGGTTTCCATCACTTCAGATCGGGATAGTAGATTTGTTTCGAGGTTTTGGAAGACTCTGCATGAATCGATGGGAACGAAGCTTCAATTCAGTACAGCGTACCACCCGCAGACGGATGGTCAGTCGGAAAGGACTATTCAGACCCTCGAGGACATGCTTAGGGCTTGTGTCCTTGATTTCAAGAATCAGTGGGACGAGAATCTACCGCTTTGTGAATTTGCTTATAACAATAGTTACCATTCCAGCATAGGAATGGCCCCTTTTGAAGCGCTTTATGGCAGGAAGTGTAGAACCCCCGTGTGTTGGGAAGAAGTCGGAGAACGCAGTTTTCATGGTCCATCTTTAGTTGAGGAAACAAGTGATAAAGTCAGAATCATCCATCAGAGATTGAAGATTGCGAGGAGCCGACAGAAGAGCTATGCTGATGTTCGAAGAAAGGATCTCCAATTCCAAGTTGGGGACAAGGTATTCTTAAAGGTATCTCCGGTCAGAGGGACACTGAGATTTGGGCAGAAAGGCAAATTGTCTAAGAGATTTATTGGTCCGTACGAGATCTTGAGTCGAATCGGGGAAGTGGCGTACAGATTAGCTTTGCCTCCAGAACTGTCGGGTGTGCACAACGTGTTTCACGTGTCAATGTTAAGGAAGTATGTTTCAGACCCTTCGCACATGTTACATCATGAGCCGTTGGATGTCAGAGAGGATGCCACATACATCGAAAAACCGGCAGAGATTATTGACACCAAGGAGCAAGAACTGAGGAACAGGACAATTCAGTGGGTCAAGATTCGTTGGGAGAATCACGGACCAGAAGAAGCCACGTGGGAGCTTCGGGAGCAAGTCCAAAAGAAGTACCCTCAGCTATTCCCAGAGGTTAGTGATCATTTGGAGGACCAAATGTGATTCTTAGGGGTGGAGGATGTCAGACCCCGACCCAGGTTTGAAATATTTAATTATGTTTTAACCGTGATTAGTGGTTAAGTGGGATTAGGGGACGATTAGCTTGTTTTTTTTAAGCTAGATTAGGTTGTTTGATTAGCTTTGAGACCTTTGATTAGTCCTTGACTTAAGTTTGACGCGGGCCGGGGCGCCCGTGGATTTTGTGTGAGATTGTTGAGTTTGTTCTTGATGCTTGTAAAATCCTCATTTATGTGTATTTTGACTTATTTCATCTAGATCATCAACTTTCATGTTTTGGCCAACTTGATTTTGTGATCAGAAATCGCGTTTTTCGAGAAAAAGGGCAAAACGGACATTTCACACAAAACCTGTACCCAAATTTTGAAAATTCCAGAAATTGCCAAAAATATACTTTTTGGAAAGTAGAAATTTCGCCGATCATTTTTGTCTTCTTCGTCGTTTCCGTTCGGGGCCCGCAAGTACCATTTTTATGCTTGTGAAGTTTGGGGCCCACATTTGGTTGTCTCTTAAGAAGAGAGTTCTTCTCCTCCCTTCCTCATTTCATTCCAGCAACTTTTCTTGGCTAGGGTTTTCCTCTTCTCCCTTCTCACTCTCTCTCATCTGGAACTCTCACTTGGTGAGGCGTTCTTGGAGGATTGATCTCCTCAATCTCTTCCTCCCTCTTCAAGCTTCCTAGGGATACCATTCTTGAGGAATTTGAGCTAGGAGAAGCCCTCCATTCAAGCCTTTCTTCTTTGTTAGGGTTCCTCAAGGTGAGCAATAGTTTCCTAAACTCTAGATCTTTGCTTTCCTCTCCATTTGGAGTGTTTTAATCCCATTTGTTAAGGTTTTCATTGAAGATTTACAAATGATGACTTTTTAGGGTTTTCTTGGAAAAATTTTGGGGGTTTTTGTAGATTTGGAGCTTGAGGTCCTAGAGAGTTGTTTGAGGAGTGATTTCTCTCCTTTTGGCTTGAGGCAAGTAAATTTTTCATATATTGAGATTGATTGATCTTCTATATTGTGAATGTTGGGTTTTTCTTTGCATCTTTCTCCATTTCTAGTTCCCCTCTTTGATCATTAGATGGATTACTTTACTATGCTCATGAAAGAGTCTCATTTATCCACCTTGAGTTGTTGGTTTCAACAATGTAAAGATGTTGGTTTAAATATGTTTAGCTAAATGATGTTTAATGCTTTGTTTAAATTTGATTTGTTTGAGGGTTTGAATGAATTATTGTGATGGTTCAATGGAGTGGAATGAAGACATGAGGAGCCCAAAGTGGATGGAAGATACATATGTAAGAGAAGGAAGGTGAAAGAAGTGAAAAAAATTCAGAAAAAGGGGCTGGAATACACCCCCTGGCGAGCTGGACAGAACACCATCTCGCTATAGCGAGCTTGGGCTCGCTATAGCGAGACAGTTCTCTGTCTGGCAAGTCAGGCAGAAGCCCAGCTCGCTATAGCGAGCCTGGGCCCGCTATAGCGAGCCAGGCTTCTGGAATGGTGTCTGTTTAGCCCATTTTCTGGGCTGTTTGCTCAACTGTTTTGAGGCCTATTTAAGGCCCTGTCTTAAGGCCATGTTGGGGACTGTTTTAAGCCCTGTTGGGGGCTGTTTCATGGGCCTGTTGATACCTATTTTGAGGACTGGTTTAGCCGGATTCAAGGCCCTGTTCCAGGTCTGTTTCAGCTGGTTTAAAGGCCCTGTTCCAGGTCTGGTTTCAGCTGGTTTTAAGGCCCTGTTCCAGATCTGTTTCAGCTGGTTTAAAGGCCCTGTTCCAGGCCTGGTTACAGCTGGTTTAGGGCCCATGTTCCCTACCCATCCTAGGCTCATAAACAGTCTTCTCTTTGGCCCTTGCCTCCCCATAGTTTGGGGCCCAATTCAACCCCCATTTGACATATAAAAGCCCGGAAAGGATACTTTGATTTGAACTGCTGTATATAGTGAAAATTTATTGAGAAGGTGATGAAACTTCTTGATGTTTAAGTTACCTGGGAAGTTATTCAAGTCTTTACATACACTTCATCTCCTAAATTGTTAATGATCTTCAGTGGCACCAAATTCCTCAATTAATAGCGACATTAGGAGACTAAGTGTGTGTCGAGACAAACCATGGTAAGCCTTTGAACCATTACACACTAAATTCATTTCATGTTAGAAAGCTTTGCCGAGTTCATTTATAAATCAATTTTATTGTTTTGAAGTGGGTTACCCCCATACTTTAGAAATGATGAAACTACTCACTTGTTTTGCGTGGCTTCGCCTATATGCATTTGTTTGGAGTAGTTTTCTATCAACTTTGGAAATGTATCTTATAATGGAATTGCATTTCTTCGAGGTTTCGGATTTTCACTAAAATGGCACCACTAGGCTTAGGTCACCTTGTCGGACTGATCATCCGACTTGGGGTCTTTATTTTGTTTGCCAGCTGCAGTTTGGATTCCGTTTGTACCGACCATGGCAACGGTAATTACTCCGGTCCCACGAGTAGTGGCTACGGTTCTGTCTGATAACGACTATGTCGTTCCGTCCCACGTTTAGTGGCTTCGGTTTGTTTGCTCCGGTTACTTCGGTAACAGGAGAATATAGCTTTATGTGGGTCGCCATTGTTTTTATGCATTGATATTCATCTCATGGCATCGTTTTTATGTTATTCATCTTGACATTAGATTTGTAAACCATTGAGATGTTTCTCCTATATTTACTTCGACATTGTTATTAATCGTGATTTCATCGTAGCTCTTTCTTATTATGTTTTGTTTTACTTTCATCCTATTATTGTTGTAATTGCTTGCCAGACCGTCGTGTCTGACTCTCTTTTGTTTGGTGTCAGATGTTGAGCCCCTCGCGGTTGAGGCGCACCGCGAGACGGAACCTATAGTTCCAGTGGAGGGCGAGTGGCGGCCCGATGATGTCAATTAGACGTCGGGTTGTCTTGGAGCTGCGATCACATTTTGGGGATTTCATGTTATACCTTTTGGGTTTTTGTTATGGCCATTGTTGGCTTATATTCTTTTGGGGGAAAAGTTGTAATTAATACTTAACTTTACTTTTGTATCAACTTCTAACTAACTTTGGCCCACAGTAAATGTTTCTCTTTTGATGCTAGTCTCATGCGTTCTCATTTTATATCTGTTTGTGAGACTTTTACGTTTGCTACAAAGCTTCCGCGTAATTCATTTGTATGAAGGTGATCCTTTTATATCACTATTGGATCGGATTCCGTGAATCCTTACCGCGGAAACCTGTGGGAAACTAGCGTGTGCGGGCGGAATTTTCCGGCCCGTCGCGCCGCGTCCCCGGATTAGGGCCTCGTTTAGCGGGACCTCGGTCCGGGGGCGTGACATAAGGTGTTGAGTAGGGAGACTAGAGAGCTACCAAGAACAAGAAGCAAAGACTCATAGAGATAAAGATGAGTGGATCAAAGCTATGCGGGATGAGATGAGTTCTTTGAAGAAGAACAATACCTATGACCAGGTGCAACTTCTGAAAGGAAGGAGTGTTCAACCTAAAGAAAGATGACAGTAGAAAACTGGTGAAACACAAAGCACGATTAGTGGTTAAAGGCTTTGTTCAGATGAAGGGAATTGACTTCGATGAGATTTTTTCTCTAGTTGTGAAGACGACTTCTATTAGAGTTGTCTTGCATCTAGCAGTCGACATGGATCTTGAGCTTGAACAAATAGATATGAAGACCGCCTTTCTTCGTGGTGATTTGAATGAGGAGATCTGCATGACTCAACCAAAGGGTTTTGAGGTAGAAGGAAAAAACATATGATTTGTGAAGAAGAGTCTCTACGGACTGAAGCAAGTGCCAAGATAGTGGTACAAGAATTTTGATTCATTCATAGTGACGCACGGGTACCGGAGGACAGATACATATCATTGTGTTTATGTTCGTAAGTTTACTAATGACATATTCATTATACTTCTTTTATATGCAGATGATATATTGATAGTTGAACAAAATAGCAGGATGATTGGCAAGCTAAAGGAGGAGATGGTAAAGACTTTTGACATGAAGGACTTAGGTCCTGCATGACAGATATTAGGCATGCGCATACATCGTGATAAGAATGTCAAAAAGCTGTGGTTGTCATATGAGAAATATATAGAATGGGTGCTATAAATGTTCAACATGAAAGGTGCTAATCCAGCTAGCATGCCTCTAACCAATCACTTTAAACTTGGTAGGAGATCATGTCCTATTATAGATGAAGGGAACGAATGAATGACGTCTGTTCCATACTCTGTAACAATGTCTACCGGGCCAGATATTGCTCATGTTGATGGCAGGAAATTGCGACAACAAATTTTGGGGATGATTACAAAATTCTAACATAGAAAATATGAGAAGCTTTTATATTCACTCCTCTAGTTTGTATTACATGGGTTCGCATTTCAAGCGTTATGGATGCATGTTGTTTACAAGTTTAGTTTTTACAACACCTCCATCCGACCTCTGATGGTTTCAAACTGAATAAAAGAACCAAAAATATAAAAATTACATAAAATACATGACAGAAACTGCAAAACAATAGATTCTGGGAGCCCATGTTCTAGAGCACCTTGTTTGCTCGGACATGGCTCTCTACCTATGTATTTCCTTCATCTCCTCTTCTATTTTCTTTCCCAAACTCCTTCAATGCCTTTGTCATGGGTTTAGGATGACCTAATTATGTGTATGGATGGGTGAAAATAGGATTAATCTTTGACAATCATCACTCTTTTAATAAGGATTGTGTTTATGAAAGTGCAAGGGAGTTACTAGTTTATATGCTAGAATGTGTTTCTGTCACATCTTGGTCCCGAATCACCTTGGCCTAGGGTAATCCCCGAGGTACGACACGCCTACTCCCGTAGTATTATACCCGTCTAGAACCAAGTACAACAATACGAAGGAGAAATTTCACTTTTTCATTTGTGAGTCTAGCTCACTAACCTGTCAATTACATTTAATAGCGGAAGCATTTCGAATAATGAGCCACTATGAACCATTGAACAGTCCTATTTAAAGTTGAGTGTCAAGTAATACAAAACATAATTACATATTCAACTAAAGTAGGGATTACAAAAACCACCCTACACTATTACAAAATGTTATCCACATCTAACTTCTAATCCACTGGTGTGACCTACACAAAAAGGAGTCAGTCACACACTCCACTTAAGTTCACAAACGAAAGAGTCCGTCGCTCTCCGTAGACTGGACTACATAGGCCCATTACCTGGCCATTCTTCTAATCTTGGAGGAACCTCCTCGGTCTCCTCTCCTTCCTCGGTCTCATCAGGACCTGGAGCTGCACCTGCTTCTGATCAAGAATAATATCTCAAACATGATGAATTGGCAAGCATAGGAATTAATAAGCAAGTACATAATGTATGAAATCCAATTAACCAAATTGAAATGACAATTGAATGAAAGATTTCAAAACTAAGTAATAAGTAGGTAATTTGTACCAAAACCGAATAATCTAATTAAATGAAGAATAAACATAATACTTTGGCTACTACATTAAGCTCATCCTCTCAAAAGAGAGCGAATCTAATTAGGATGTCACCAGTGGCCTAGCCAAAGGCTAGCTGGCTACCCGGGTCTGAAGTTCCGGTGTTTTAGATGACGTACTGCAGTAGTCTCGAATAATAAACTGAGTGTAACCCCGTCGGGTTAACACAAGGTCGAAGCTAAGTAGTGCCAACTCAATCAATCAAATAACAATTAAATGCGAATACAGTTTCATATAATTAATCTTAAATCTTAAATTTCAAATTGAATCAAATGATAAACGAATAAATGTCGAATAAGAATCGAACCACTTCTAATTAATATCAAGGTAAAACTCCGAATAGAAATCAAATTAAAACATTCCTAGTACTAAGTCTAAAACAAGTATCATAGGTAAGGGTCCCACCTAAATCAACATCTTAGAAGAAAATCCTTAAACTAGTCTTGGAAACACCCTACGGCTACCTTACGGTGAGCTTCACAGCTAGCCGTGCCGTAGGCTCTGGGTTGAAGATCCATTTACTGTTCTGTCAGTTAGTCTCCCAGATAGAGACCAACCCAAGTTTTCACGGCTCACGGTGGGCTCGCCGTGAGGAACCCGTAGAGTAAAGTTGTAAATTAAAAAGTTTCTGAGCGCAGGCCCATAACCTTCTATGGTTAGCTTCATGGCTAACTGTAGAGCACTTCACTGCTAGCCGTAGAGTAATTCACGGCTCACCGTGAAGCTTCAGAATTGAGTTCTAAATTCCATTTCAGTTCAGAAGTTTGGGGAATTCCACTCCCCTTTCATCCACACCTACAGACAAACATTAGGGCCTTGCCCTTTTCACATACAACATACATCCCCCTCTCAATCTACATAATCATACTCATTAATCTCATTTCCAATTAATCTAATCCATTCATTCCATTTACAATAAAAGGCCAATTGAGAGTATAAAAGTAAATCACAAATAGAATTCGAATTAAATCAAAGCATAAACAATATACACTTCCTAATTAAGCTTATACTTGCCTCAATTCCAACTTTCCAAGTCTTACAAATCTTTGCCCCAGTGACTCAAAAACCCCCAAATACAAACCCTAATTAAGAAATCCAATGAAGACGCTAATGATTATGTGTATAAGAGGACATAAGAGTCTCTTGACTCCATTACAACTCAAAGACACAAACACAATGGGGTTTGATTCTTACCTTAAGAAGAGATCCGAATTTGGGGAAAAACCAAGTTCTTAAACCTAAAGTAGATGAAGGGACGGAAATGGAGAAGATGAAGATGAAGAGGATGAACTCCAACTTGTTTTCTCTTGATCAAGCACAGGAAATTGAAAGAAAGACAAGGAAGAAGAGAAGCTCTCTTTCTCTTTTTCAAGAGGTAACAACCAATGAAATGAAAAGGGGTGGGGTCGTAGATGATAAGGATGCCCCTTTTGCACAAAAGTCCATTAGTTTATGCATTTTCCATTTGAGTCAAATGATGGTCCACTTCTTCAACAATTGGTCAAATGAAATAAAGTTCAATATGAAAAACGACGTGCTCAACAAGATACACGCGATGAGGCCAAAATGACATGCATATGATGTAAAATGAGGAAACCGATATTTATGGAAAAGACCTCGACTCTACCCAATCAAGTCAAATCGGTTCAGAACCACCTATTCAAGACTCAAAACTCATCTAACTCGATCTAAACGGAACTAATAAGCATTAATTATCATAAGTAGTAACTAAGTATAATTAAGTTAGTTAAATCATCATTAAGTAGTACTAAACATGATTAATTCGGGTCGGGGTGTAACAGTTTCAAGGTTGTGTCATTTCGGGCCATACCAGTATGGAGAACCAGAATGAATCCATGAAAAGGGCTTGCACAACCAAGTGTTGAATAGAGACTGTAAGACCCCGACCCGAGAGACTTCGATTAGAGTTAATTAAGTTGTATTTTAGTTGTAAGTGTGTTTAGTGGTTTTTGGATTAGTTGGGGATTAGAATAGCTTTTATAATAGCTTTGGGGAATTTGGAGAGCCTTTTTACTTGTGGGACCTTTGGGGGTTCTTGTTACGAAATGTGTGAGATTGGGGGTTTATCGATGATTTTCAAAAATTGTGTTTTTAACCCCATTGGACTTATCTTGTTAATCCCTACAACTTTCATGTTGCCATCGTTTCCATTCGAGGACCCTAAACCCGACTTTTCACAAATTGAGGGCAAAATGGTCTTTTCATCCAAAATCTGGACACCGATTTCAATGTCACCAAAACGTGCAAAATATATACTTTTTGGAAACTAGAAATTTCGCCGATCAACTTTGTCTTCTTCGTCGAAGTCGTTTGAAGTCCCGAAAGCCATGTTTTGAGCCCGATGAGTCTTTTAAGTTGTGGGCCCCATCCCCACTTACTATATAAGGAGAGTTCTTCTCTTAATCCTCCCATTCTTTGCTAAAACCCTAAAAGGAGAAGAGATTTCCAGCCCTAGGGCTTTCCCTTGCCTTTTACTTGCTTCTTCATCTTCAATCTTCCACCAAGCTAGTGCTAATGGAAAATTAGAGGCTACAATCTTCTTCCTCGTCTCAAGGGCTTCATCTTGACACCATTTTCAAAGGAAACCGCCCACTTCAAGGCTTCCTTTGGACAACACTTTTTTTTTGAAGAACTTCCTTATAAGTGATATTCCTAAAAGTTTTAAAATCTTGTTTGTTTAGCCCTAGAGAAGCTCCATTTCGTTTATTGGAAGATTTTATTTTGTTTTACTTGGATTTTGATATTCTAGGGTTTGGATTTGGGGGTTTTTGTATAGGTGTTTGATTGTGGGCTTAAGAGGTGATTAGAGCTCAATTTGATTTGCATTGGACCCAAGGCAAGTGGATGAAATGATTCTCATGTGTTTATCATGTTTTATGCAAAATCTTGATTTATCTTCATTAATAGGTTTTAATGGTTTATCATGCTTGATAGTTTGGTACTATTGATTTTGAATGATGATTTGATGAGATGAGGAGGTCAAGGAAGGGCCCAAATATTCATGAAGTTATGTTTGGAAGAAAGGGAAAGAAAGGAAATGGATAGGAGTTGGACAAAAGAGGAATTCAATCAAATGGGCTGAGATTCGTCGCTGTCCGATCGATCGCCCATCAGGTCCGATCGATCGGACTTAACTGAGAACGATTCAGGACCGATCGATCGGCCAATGAGTCCGATCGATCGGACTGAAATGAGATGAACTGCAAAATAAAGGGAATTGTGGGACTGTTCTCCAGATTCATTTCGAGCCCATACTCAAGTCCAATTCAGTTCTATCCCATCTCTTCTTATTTGAAGACATTGAACTTGTAATGATGCATTTAAACCCATGAAAGAGTTGGGTAAATTATGATGGGTTGTAGTGGGAGGTATTGTTTGGAGCCCCAATGTTATTTAAGGACTTGTAAGGCATTGCATGAAGTCTGGAGGAAGGAGGAACCTCATCATGGAGATTCCATGAGATTTTCTAGATTGACCAATGTGTATAAGGACCCGGAATGTCCCTAACTCTTAAAGAGTACCAAATTACATCATGATCGACATACGAGACCCTATTCACATTGATTCAATTCTAGAAATCCCATTGTTAGCCTGTAAAGGTATGGGAAACTATATGTATTCGATTTTCAACCAAACTCCTATTTTGAGATTTCAAACCACATGATATGACTAGACTGTTTCGAGAGTACTAGAAGAGATGTGCTTAGCTTTTGCTAACCTGTATATGTCGACTTGAGATGGATGTGTATTTTGTGCTTCTTGGCACCCCGTTTCTTACTATGCATATGATTTGATTTATCGTATTTGACCTATGAGTCGGCACCACTAAGCTTGGACGACCTCGTCGGTTTGATCCACCGACTTGGGGTTCCTTCCCCTCCTGATAGTCAGCTGCAGTCTGGAATGTGCAGAGTTTTTACCTGGTTCGCTACCGTGGTCCCGCAGAGTATATATATGTATATTATAGTATTTATCGTTGTCCCTCCTCACCTTGTGTGACTGAGGTCAATGATCCTGTAAGGGTATGTGCTCTCTTAACTTCGGTGAGAGAGGATGTAGCTTTGTGTGGTTGCCATCTTGACAGTTCCTTATCCTTGGTACCTCTACTGTTTCATATCGTTCATGTTGCTATTTAACAAATGATGCATTATCTTTTATGAAATTCATTATTTATACACAGGTTTTCTAAACTCTTGCATAGTATCATTGTTTTATTATTGTTATATCTTTTCACCCACCTGCCAGACCGTCGTGTCTGATCCATTTATTTTGGTACTCAGGTCCCGAGCTTATTGCCATTGAGGAGGAGCCTAAGGAGGCGGTCGGTGAACCGCAGCGAGTGATTGAATGGCAAGCCGATGATGTCATTTAGACATTCGGCCTTGCCTTGAGAACGACACATTTTGGGGAACTTGTGATACTTTATTCTGGGTTTCATTTGGTTGTATGGTCTTTGTTGACCGTTATTTTGGGGCATTAATCAACTGATCTTTTGTAAATACACTTAACTTTACTTTTGGGGAATTATGCTTATGATCATTGCTCATTCTGATATCTTGTCATGTTAATCATAGGTCAATCTCGTTTATGGGATGGAATAACATTATTATGATTTGCTACACACTTCCGCAATCTTGAGAATGTGTTTGATATGGTTATATGTGAGATGATGTGTAAAGATAATCCTCACCGCGGAACCCTGTGGGAAATCACGTGCACGGATAAATGTTCTTTTAATTCCGTGTGCGGTTTAGCCAAAAAGATGCACGTGGCGCGGCATCATTAGCGTCCCGATTCCCGGACTTGGCTTTTCCCCTAATCCCGGTCCGGGGTCGCGACAGAGACACCCTTACTTCTTTGAGTGAGAGAGACAAAAAGGAAGATTGAGAAGTCAATTTGGGTTAGAAAGTTAGGGTTAGGCCATGGATGTTTAGTTTTTGCCTCTAGAGGGACATCTCTAGAGGTTGAGAAATGATTTTGTGAGCTTAAGGATTTGTCTGACAGAAGTTTAGAACAAGGCCTCACCTTCTTGAATAGAAATACGAAGAAGGGAAGGAGTCTTCCTTGAGAATTCTAAGTTTGTGAAAAGTTGGATTGCTTTTGAAGAGTCTGGAGAGGGTTGGAAAGGCCAAGAGTTGATAGGAGTGGGTAAGATTGCTTGAATGGTCGTCCAAAGTCTCTATTTATAGAGTGGGAGGGCGGTTGTAGCGGTTCCAGGAAGTTATTATTCAAAAATGAGCACCAAACACTTACTGTAGGTTCATGTTCGAGCAAATAGTGCTTCTTTCAGACATGGAGTTCATGTCCGAGAAGATAGACATGGTTCATGTCTGAAAGCCATTCAAACATGGAATTCATTCTATGGGAAATGGGTCCAAATGATGTCCAAACGATCTGAAATTCTGGTGAATCTCTTTTGGGATGATTTTACACTTTGAGGAGGGGTTCATCACCATTTGAGCTCTGGAAATGGGCTTTGGACTTCATGTCTGCATGCCTATTTTTACTTTGAACCGTCATCTCAAATGATCTCCACTGATCTTGAAATCGTGGGAAACTCTCTTGAGACTTGTTATGGATCATCATGGGATATTTCATCTTGGTTTGACCTCTATAAATGGGTCAAAGTGGGTCCCAATAGTTCTTGTCTGAAAGTCATTCAGACATAGAGGGTCAATATGTGAGAAATGGGTCCAAATGACCCCGATTGCCCTTCAATCTTAGGGAAGCTCCTTTAAAGTTTACCCTTAGTCTTTGGAATAGATTTGATCTTGTTGGAGTCTTTGAAAGTTGGTGAGAGTGAACTCCAGCCTTCCATGTCTGTAAAGATTTGACTTAGGTTGACTTCACCTATTCTTTGCTTGGATCTGGACCCAAATGATATTGATTTTTTTTTGAACTTGTATTTGACCTTTTGAATCAACTTTTGACCACTGGAACTTGATGGGGTGTGGAATTCCTGCTCATGTCTGCGAGTTAGGGTTTGGAGACCTTTAGCTGGATTTCTATCCAAATGACCTTAAATTATTTTGAAACTTTGGGAAGCACCTTGAATGTGCATTCTCTGACCCTAGAGTGAGATCTATCTTGATCTGATGCCTTCGAGCTTTCATTGTGGTTCATGTCTAAAAACTCATTAGGGTATATCTGAGTGCCTTGAAACTCTCAGACATGGACTTGATTTTCAATATTGAGCTCTTCCATGGGGTGTTAATGTTCATTCAGTTGAGTAATGCATTATTGACTCATGTCTGTGATGCAGACCTTCATACTTGCTCTTGTTTGATTATATCTGTTGAGGTGCATGTGTGATTTTTTATACGCCAACACATGCATTGGGTTTAGTGAGTAGATTTCTTTCTAGCCCTAGGAAAGAGCATTGGGTAATAACAAAGTCGATCTTCAGATATTTGAGAGGTACTTCCAAATTGTGCTTGTGTTTCGGAGGCTCAAAACTAGTGCTGAAAGGTTTTACAGATGCTGATTTTACAGGTGATCATCTTGATCGTCGGTTGCCGACTTCTAGGTATTTGTTTAGTTTGTAGTAGTAGCTATTTCCTAGAAGTCAAAGTTGGAGAAGTCCACAGCATTGTTTATGACCAAAGCATAATATATAACTGCTAATGAAATAGGGAATGCGAAACAGGGAATGCGAAACATGGAATGCGATGCTTTGGTTGAATAATTTTTTTCAAGAACTGGGTTTGAAGCAAGGAGAGTATGCAGTATACTGTGATAGTTAGAGTGCTATGGATCTTAGAAAGAAAGCTACATACCATGCCCGTATGAAGCGCGTTGATGGAAGATACCATTGGATTTATGAGGTCATCAACAAGAATCTCATGAAGATGGAGAAGATTCACACTGACAGGAGTCCCTCAAACATGATGACAAAGCTCCTATTTATGGGAAATTTGGAGCTGTGCTTGGAGTTGGCAGAACTGATTTCCTAATCGGGGAGGGGGGTGTTCAGGGCGTCTTCCCTATGGTCTAGAGGGGGAGATTGATGGCCAAGCGGATTTAGGGTCATGAGCATTTTGGTAATTGTACCAGGGTTTTTTTTAGGCTAAGAAAGGATTTCTTTTATGCCAAGAAAGTGAGGATTATATGTTGATGTAATATGTACCCTAGACATTAAGCAGAGTCGAGAACCCAAAAGAAAGTCGAGTTTCGTTTCCGTGGGCGTAGGTGAGTTTGCTGAACCACAAAAAGTCTATGTGTGATTTTCTCTTCTTGTGTGGCTTATTGATTGTCGATCGCAGTGATTCATGCTTCCGCACACACGTGCACAATAGCTTAGGTATTTTTGCTAGAGAATTCGAACCCATAGTGCTGTTGGATTATTGAGGAATCCCCACATGGTGTTTGACAAAATCACCATGTTTAAATGGGTGAGATTTCGTTGTCCAAGTCACCCTTCTTCAATGGGTAGTGTGATTTTCTTCCATGCAATGGGGACCCAAATTCTTCGCATAGTATCACTGGCCCGGAGAAACCTAGTCTAAATGCTGTGCAGTTTTGATGTATTCTGTAGAAGCTCATCCAATAATGAGGGAACGACATTTTAACAAATTGGATTAAAGTTCAATGTCCAACTGGTGAGATTATACTCCCTCTTTAAGAGAAAAATCACTGCCTCATTAAAGCCTAGTTGTTTGAGATCAGCCATTAGGAACCGCCATGAGATTGAGTCATATGCTTTTTGGATATCAATCTTGAGTGCTCCTAGTTTTTTCTCTCTTCCTTTGGGACATTTGATGGAATAATTCTTGTGCAATATATATAATCTAAAGTTCTTTGCGCCGGGAAAAGAGCTCCTTGAGAATAAGAAATAAATTATTGAAGAATGGGATGAAGACGAGCTAAGATTTTAGAAATAATCTTATAGGCAACTTTGCACAAGCTGATGGGATGGAATTCTGATAACCTTCGGGCATGGTCCTTTTTTGGAATTAATGTGATGATTGCGTGGTTCATTCCTTCTTCGAATTGACCTTAGAGTGAAAAAGTTTTGAATGGATTCACACAGGTCATTTTTCAGATCATTCCAAGAAGTTTGAAAAAAAAAAAAAAAAAGCATTGAAACCATCCATTCCAATTTCCAGGGGCTTTTTGAGGATTGATGGAAAAGACTGCTCTTTTTATTACTTCTTTTGAAGGGATTTGAAGAAGTCTTTCATTTTCCTCACCTTAAATTACATGTACATGGATGGCACTTAACCAGATTCCTCTCATTTTCCTCTAGAATATTTGGACGGAAAAATATTGAATGAAAATAAGACTTGGTGTATGAAAGAATATCATGTTCACTGGTTAAAATTGTGCCTCGGTCTTATTTAAGAAAACGGATCCAGGTTTTCTTTTTATGCACTTTGGCAGTCATATGAAGAAATTGTGTTTTTATCCCCTTGAGTGAGCTATTGGACTCTTGACCGTTGGTTCCAAAAGACTTCAGATTGAAATAATTTGAGGTAATATTGATGAAGTCTCTCCTTTTCAAGTCTTGGGAGAAATTCTGAATTTGAGTAGTTGATGTGAGATTGGATTCCTTCCAACCTTTTCTTTATTGTGGAAGTTTATTTGAAAATAATTCCTAGAGTCTCTTTGTTCCATCAGGTCAAAAATTTGGCAATTTGCTTTAATTGTTTAGAGAATGATATATCTAGAGATTAGAGGTCTTAAAAAAAAAAAAGGAGAAATTAGCGAAAGGTCCCTATAAGTCCATGTTTCCAGCCTCCAGTCCAAGGAAAAACTTTTTAAGGTCTTTGGTCCATTCAGCTAGACTTTTTCCAGCCTTAGGTCCCTGTGCACACATGTTTTCATTTTTTAAGACAAAAATGCCCCTGTAACTGACGCAGCATGGAATGAAATCATTCCAAACTTGTAACGTTATTTCAGCAACGTGTCACGATAATGTAGCCTGAGATTTAGGTGATAACTCATCGACTGTTACTGATATGCCCTTGTAAGTTACCGCAAATCTCTTATTTTGAATTTCAAATGGCAGTCACGGTAGAAAACTTCTGATGGAGATTTTATTGTTTGTAGATTGCAGACGAGTCGGCTGTGTTGCAGATTATAGATCTAGCGTTGTGGAAACATGTTGCTGCTCTGAATCGAATCAGATGGTAATTCATATGCAATGATTATTTCAAATCAGATTGTAATTCATGTTGGAAGATTGCGAGCATATTTCAGAGATTACATATTAAAGCAGTTCGTAGATTCACTGTGAATCAGATCTGAGTTTCTGTGCGTAAGAGATTGCAGATTCAACTTTGGACGGAGGTAGATCTGAGTTTTTGTGCGTAACAGATTGCATATTCAACTTTCGTCGGAGGTAAGGAAGGTTTTATATTCATAGCAGAGTGTATGCAAGTTTTCTTGTTTAAATTGTAGATTTATATTTCTGATACTCATTTTCATTTTTATTTGAGAAGTTATTTATTTTGTATAGGATTCTGATATGTTGTTCAGATTTGTTATTTGATTTTGTTATTTGTTTTTGTTTTTTATTATAGTTATATTTTTTTATTAATTTTTTTATTTGATTTGATTCGTATAGATAAAGCCTGATGTATCTAGATGTCAAATAAGTTACTTTGTTTCTCATAAAGTTGTTTAATAGTTTGAAATTCTGTTCCAAGCTGCAATTTTGATGGAATCATGTAATCGAATATATGTGACTTTTTGAATCAAATGTATCAGTGTTTCTAATATACATATGCGATTTATAAAGTTAGTTCAGTTTGTTTAAAAATTATCTGAATTCTATATCGAATTTATCTGAGTTCTTAAGATTTTATCTGATTTCTGAATCAAAGTTATCTGAATTAGAATGAGTAATTATAGATAACTTTTATATAAATTCATATAAATTTGTTCAGAAATAAGATAATTTTGTTCAGAAATCAGATAAACGTGTACAGAATTCAGATAAATTTAGATAAATGTTTGTTTTTTGTTGTTTTTTTTAATATTCTGCACAATTTTAAAGATTCTGATGACTTTTGAACTTCGTTGATTTTAGTAAATTCAAAGATGGCGCAACCGGTAATGCTTCTTTGTAAGTATGGCATGTTTACTGCCGTCATTCATTTTAGTCTGGGCATGAGATTTGATGATTTAATTCGTCAAGTTTGCAACAAATGGAAGATGTTGGCAGTAAACATGGTATGTCTGACTTACACATTGCCTGGCCATCCAAAGTGCTTGCTGGACAGCGACTCAGATTTGTTGAGCTTATCAATGTTGGCGTCTTCAATGGGTTTGGGAACAGTGGATGTTTTCGTATCAGAAATGCAGGAATCAGATGATGATGATCAAGAGGAAAACGTTGATGATTTTGTTGAAGATGCCATTCAATTAGTGGGTTATGAGGGCACAGATATTGAGACAGATCTACTTCCGCTGTTCTGCACACACAAGGAGAAGATTTTGCTGTCTTCAGGCTGGTCAAGTGGTATTAGAGAAGTGGGACAGAGGTTTGAGGGCGGTGTTGCAGAGTTTAGAAGTGTTCTGTGTAGATATTCAATGGAAGTTGGGTTTGAGTTTGTATATGTGAAAAATGATAAAGTTAGGGTTACAGCTGAATGTTCTCGCAGTCGTTCGATGGGTTGTAAATGGCCTGTTCATGCATCGATTGAGAAGTCATCTGGACATTTTTATATCAGGACATTAGATAATGAGCATACGTGTGGTGCAGCAGTCCGAACTTCGAAGAATAGCCGTATGAGATCTGAGACGGTTGCTGATTTAATGATTGATCATATTCGTGAGAGGCCACTCACTAGACCCATTGATGTTGTGCACCACTTTAAGGCGAATTATGGACTTACAATTACATACCATCATGCATGGTGGGGTGTGGAAAGGGCTAGAAATAAGTTGTATGGTGATTCGTCGCTATCTTTTGACCATCTTCGTTGGTACATTAAGGTGGCGGAGGATGTGAATCCAGGAAGCCTTTTTGTGCTAGATTATGACCAGTCAACTATGTGCTTTAAGCGGCTGTTTGTTTCATTCTATGCTTCAATTTCTGGTTTTAATCATGTCCGTCCTTTGTTATTTTTGGATGGTACTTTTTTGAAAGGGAGATACAAGGGAAACTTGTTGGCAGCAACAGGGAAGAATGGAAATCAAGGTATGGCAGTTGCTTTCGATTCTTTTATTTCTGATATTATTTTTATTAATGATTACCATTTACTGTTTTATATTTATTTCTTGGAGTATAAAACTTTATTTTTTTATAACACAGGTTTATTTCCCCTTGCTTTCGCTGTGGTGGACTCAAAGACGGAGGACAATTGGAAGTGGTATTTGCAGAATTTAAAGAAAGTTCTGGTTTCGGATCGCACTATTACTTTTATTTCCGATAGAAATCCAGGTCTGATAGAGGGTGTTTCAAGTATTTTCCACTATGCACATCATGCTTTTTGCCTACAACACTTGAAGGCAAATTTGAGAGACAAACTGTCAGGTGGATACACTAACGAATTTAGAGAGAGAATGGTTATGATGCTTCGGGAATGTGCATATGCCCCGACCATAGCTGCATTCCATGCCAAGTTGCAGGCGTTGAGGCATCAAGGTGGTAGCAACGTAGACAGATTTCTTTCTGGATTGCCTCATGAAAGATGGAGCAATGCCTACTTTAAGGGTCAACGGTATGGTGAGATGTGTTCAAATGCAGCTGAATCTTTCAACTCCTGGATTAGAGAAGCTCGTCATCTTCCAATTACAAAGATGGTGGACACAATAAGGTTTCAAATAATTGAGCAGATGGCTACTAGGAAGGAAGTTTCCAGCAGATGGAAGTCAGTCATTTGCCCAGATATGGATAAGAGGTTGGATGCTTTGATTCAGCTAGGACGGACGTGGACTGTCAGGCGTTCCAGTGAAACTGTTTACGATGTTCACTCTTACCCGTCAGTGACTGTCGACATTTTTAATCATATATGTTCCTGTTATCAGTGACAGATTAATGGCTTTCCTTGTGCACATGCTTGTGCTGCGATTCAAAAGAGTGGAAAGGACCTGAATTTTTATGTGGATCATTATTTTCACACTGATTCATATAGGGCTTCATATGATGAGCAGATATTTCCAATTCCAACTGTCGGAATGCCGGAGGCAACAGTTACTGGAGCTGTTATTCTCCCACCTCTGGTAAAACGCCCAGCCGGCAGGCAAAAAAAAAAGAGGATATTGTCAAGAGGGGAGATGACACGGCAGATAAAATGTGGGCGTTGTGGTCGGTTTGGCAGTCACAATAAGAAGTCTTGCAAGGAGCCTATTATTTGACAAATATTTGAAATAGACTTTAACTTTAGTTTCTGTATAATATTAGTCAATTCTTTAGCATGTATAGAAGATACGATATGAATTGTGATTAGTGAATAAATAGTCAAAATGACAGACATTTTACTACTGTTTATTGTGTTGTTTATCATATAAGCAATCACTTATATAATTCTTTATCTGATTTAAAATGTGTTTTCAAAAATCGATAATAAAAATGTATTATAAGTGAGATTAAATATGTATCAGAAGTCATATAAATTGCTTCATATCTCATATAAATTGATTATGAAGTTATAGAATTTATTTCAGAATTCAGATAATTTTTTGTCAACTCAGATAATTACTGTCAGAAGTCACCCAAGTCGTTTCAGAACTCAGATAAATTTATCTAAAAAACAGATAAATTGCATCTGGACTCAGATAATTTGTTTCAGAACTCAGATAAATTTATCTAAAAAACAGATAAATTGCATCTGGACTCAGATAATTTGTTTCAGAACTCAGATAAATTTATCTAAAAAACAGATAAATTGCATCTGGACTCAGATAATTTGTTTAAGAACTCAGATAAATTTATCTAAAAAACAGATAAATTGCATATGAACTCAGATAATGTGTTTCAGAACTCAGATAAATTTATTAGAAACTAAGATAAATTGTTTTTGAACTCAGATAATTTGTATCAGATCGTAGATAAATTTGTGAAAAAATAGATAATATTCTGTAAAAATCGTATAAATATGTGAAGAGAATCAACGAAAACTATATCAGGACACATATTTTACAATTCATTCACAATTTAATTCATTCATCGATTCAGAAATTTTGACAATTAAATTGCCAAAGTTGTTTCCCTTACATTCATTGTGCAAAAGTATACATTCACAAGTATGTTGCAGTGGTTCTTTTCATATTACAGAGAAATACATGAATTTGGCTTATGTTTACTGTGACATAACCCTGTTTCAAACCCTATGTCACTGTTCGAAATCATCATCAGCACCTTCTCTCCTTGTATGGAAGTTTTGAATTGACCAGCAGTGATGCATGTCATTGAGGAATTTGGTAACTATCTCTCTTCTCAAATCATCAATGATGTTCTGTTGCAGTTTCGAAGCAATTGGTTGTTTGTGAGTAATTTGCCTCATGATGTAGCAAACAATGACGCCGCAATCGACACTGCAAAAGAAGATGATGTTGGTACTTTAAAATGAATTGAATCAGTGTTTATACAAAATGATACTTACGATCCCATTTTCTATTGTGGGGCGTCTTCCACGCTTATCAACGGAGCTCCATATGGCTGGGTTTCTTCAATATTTACGTAATTGTAGTTCTCCACATATTGTTTCTGCAGAAATAAAATAAATTGATATAGTTAATGGGTTGGGGTTTATTGTTATGGGCAGTAGTCTGTATTTAATGATTATGTGAATGAGACATACCAGAATTTGTGCATCTTCAAAGTAATGATCGACTGTTTTAGCTAATCTCGGTCTTAAGGAATTGTAATGTAGCCAATCCCCCTCTTTCTGATCCAGCACCAACAGTGTCCAATGAAATGGTTCAGCATTTTTCCTTTTTCCATTTGAATTCATTGGAAAGTGCACGAATCTGTGGTTGGGGAGATTTGTTTGTGTAAAATCTTTTCTCTCATTTCTGATGTGTTTGCTGTAACGAATTTCTGCATTAATTTTAGTTTAGTAACTGTTTATTATATTGTAAAACAAAGTAAAATGTTACTTTATTAATTAAGATTCATTGTATTTTACCCAGCATAAACTTGATATGAAGATTGATTTTTCTTGGGGCAGCAGGCCTTGCTGATTGCTTGTTGTAAGTTGTTGTTGGATTTCTTCATGTTCTCTGTATAACAAGTCAGCATATCCGTCAATAACCTGTTCAATTTGAAGCAGATAGTGTTAGTTATATTAATTGAATATGACCATTGTTGTTATATTACAAAAATGAAGCAATAGTATGGAAAGTTTATTTGTTTGGATGTTTACATTGCTGGAGAATTCTGCTTTGTTGAGGATTGCAATGATGTCCTCGTATGATACAGCAGATATGCCCTCACCTCCCCAGACTAGAGCCCTGCAAATGCAATTGTAAAAAGTGCTTAAGTTGTTGTCATTTTGAATAATTTTTTTTACAACAAGAGCTGTGTTGCTTAGTTGCATAGGACTGTTACTTACTCATTGCCTTCTGCTTCGTAGATTTGTTTCAGCTTTTCGATGTCGGGCTCAGTCATTTGCTTAGTGACTGTATTTCTGGGGAGTCTAAAGGGTGCAGCTGTTTCAATCATTTTCCCTTGTTGCCCTCCTTTTTTTAATTCTTTTTATCATGGAGGATTGTTTCACCTCCTTAACTGGCTTGATTTGTGTGTCAGAGTAGTTGATCTGATTAATCATTCAAACAAACAAATATAGATTAAATAAATTGGAATATATACAAGGTAAGATAAATTCAATGCAACATCAGATAAACTTGATGGAAAGTCAGTTAAATTCACAAAGAACAAAGATAAATTTGATGAGATATGTTACAAGTTCATTCAGAATTCAGATAAATTTGTTAGAGAGTTAGATAATTTGAAAGAGAGTCATATATTTTGCATACTAAAGGTCAGGTAAGATAGCTTTGCAATCCAAAGAATAATCTTAAAAAAAAATATGGAAGTGTAAATAAATTACCTCATCAGCATTCTCTTCAATTTTCTGATCTGCTGCAGACCCCTCCGCTTTTTTCTGTGCGATTGTAGACCCTTTTTGTTCTGAATTTTGTTTTTTGGAGACTGGAAGATATCATCCAATGTGTTTCCAGCCCACTCCAATCCTTTCTCTGCATAATCAATGGTCATTTCCTTTAACAGCTGCCGTAATTTCATGTTGTTCGATTCCAGATTTATTATTTTTTTCTTCAGCTCCTTCCCCTCATTTTCTGCCTTTGCTGCTCTTGAGGACTGTATATCTGACACACTCATAGTATGTTTGAGCTGCTCTTTTAAGGAGTTTACCATTCTAGAAGTATCTTCTATAGTTTGATCGGTTTTGACGTCACATGTTTCAAGGGAATTCTTCTTAATTGTCAACTGCTCAATCATCAATAGAGCATTGTCTCTTTCTTTAAGCAAGCTTTCTATTCTTTTTTCCATTTCAAGCCTTTCCGTTTTCAGACTGTTGTTTTCTACTGATGTCCTTTCAAGTTCAATAGCCATCCTTTGAATCTGTTCTTGTAAATCTTTATTATCCTTGTTCAGTTGGTTGGCTAACGAAGTTGCCCTGTCACGCTCTTCAGTTAGATTTTGTAGTTTGTTGTTTTTGATTGACTGTGACGGGTTACTAGGAGAAGGCCCAATGTCAGCAGCTTCTTGTTCGGTTCCAGATATTGTTTCAGATGTCACATTGGTTGATGCATTGGTGGCATTTCCAATTATATCAGCTAAAATGTTGGCGACGACCAGATCTGTCTCTAGAGCCATTTGGTGATAATCAGCCATCTCCACACCAAAGGAGACAAACTGGGTTGCCACACCAGCAGAAGTTGTTTCTTCACTGTTGTTTTGTTCTCTATGCTCTTCCAATTCAGATATGACCAATGTCTCTATCATCATGTCTGTATCAGACTGTTTGCCTTCATTCATTTTATTATCTGATTCATTTTCTCCTTTTTCCTGTTGTTGTTCTTCTTCTTCATCTGGTTCCTCTTGCTCCTCTCCTTCATTCTCATTTTCTCCTTCTGCTTCTTCTACTGCTACATGGACTTCTTTCTCGTTTTGATGTTCTTCATCTTCATGTCCTTCCTCTTGCTCCTCTCCTTCATTGCTTTTTTCTTCTTCTGCTACAACTACATGTTGTGATACATTTTTATTTTTTTCTTCTTCACCCTCTTCATTATCTTCTACTATCCTTTCTTCTTGAATTTTTTCTGTTTCTTTTACCTCTTCTTCTCCTTCTATCTGCATTAACCCCCCTTCAGCCCCACTGACACTGCCTAACAAAGACAGGAATCGCTGCGATTCAAGCAGTGTGCTCTCTAATGAGTCACCAAGGACCTGCAGTTGGTAACAGTGTTAGATTGAACATGTCAGATTAAGATATTAGATAAATTTAGATAGTGAAAACCAAGATAACAAATAATTATCTATATAATAGAGTACCTCATTAACTTTTAGTGTATGAAAGGGTTTTTTCCTAAGTGCCATACTCACAGCCCTTAGATTCCACTTTAGTATCCGTGGGAAATGCAAAGACTCATTTGGGCTGACAATTGTTGTATGCTCACACAGCCAATACTGTTACAAAATTAGAAAAGTCATATGTTAATATGTCATTATTTCTAAACTTGAATTCAAATGTTTTTAGTATGGAGTTGTATATTGTACCGGTAATGCAATAAGGCAGCCAATGACTCTATCAGAACCACGGCTCCTACTATGTACTGATTCCATTAAAAACTTTGATATTTCTTCTGCCCAGGCATAGTTCTTCATATCCATGTACTTTTCAACATAGCCCACGTATGCCCACCCTATTGTGTTGCCGTGGGTTGAAAAAAAAAGAACCACAAGGATATACAGGCATATTAGCCTGGCAACATCAGCAATTTCAATATCTGTTGATCCACTCAATGCAAGATGTAGCTGTTCCTTAATCTTTGGAGCTGAAACCCTCGCAGGACCTTGGAATCTCCTAGATATGAATTCAGATCCTTTTCTCTTTGCATATTTCAAATCAAGTGGTTTTGATCCATTTGGTATGCCAAATATGTGTGATATGTCATTTGCAGTGAATGACACATAGGATTTTCCTATTTTGAACTGCCTCCTCTTGCTGTTGTATGTATCGAGGATCAACATAATGTCGTTGTCATACTTTCTGCAAACCTTTTCTGAGAATGTGCCATCCAGAATGCACTCAATTAGGCTCCAGAAAGGTGTCTTTTTCAATTCAGCTTTATGTAATTCTGAGATCAAATTCTTTATGCCATTAACTAATCTGACGACTGAGACCAAGTTAGATCTGAATTGGTAATGGCTTATATCCTTCTCAACTTTCTTTTTCTTCTTCCCTTGTATGTTCTTCGATGAATTTTCTTCTTGCCTCTTTCTTTTGCTTATTTTTTTTGCTGCATACAGTAAAATTACACAGATAGATATTATCTTTAATCTAAACAAGTGTATTCAAATTCAGAAGAATTACATTTACAGACAGTTACAGTTTATAGAAACTATGTTAAACTACTAATAAAACATTGAACTGTTCTACTGAAGTCTGTTAAATGTACTATGAACTAGTAAAAAAATGCAATTAATTCGTATGTTTATTCTTTTAACACACAATGGCAATATTAAAATCATACACACATAAGTGAAAATGAAACAAATATAGAAATTATCTGAGTTCTTTATCAAATTTTTTCTGAATTAGATGAATAAATATAGATAACTTTTATATAAATTCAGATAAATTTATTAAGAAATCAGATAAATTTGTTCAAAAATGAGATAAAATTATACAGTATTCAGATAACTTTGTGAATAACATGTGTCCATTTTACATTCTGCACACAGTTATAAATACATTACAATCCGTATCAACTCTCATTCGTAACTCAGTTGCATTCTAATTATGTAATATCAGATAAATTCAAAATAAATTTATTTAAGGTAAATTCATCCAGAAGTTAGATAGATTCAGTTACATGGAAACAGTGAGACAAAATGTATTTGCTACTACGCGATCAAAATTTATTAAAATAACTGTGGTAAACTTACTTATATTTGGACTAGTAGCAGTGATTGTGTGACATTTTGGCTGAACATTTCAAAATTTTATAAAAGCATTGGAAAATATGTTTTTTGAACTGACAATCTCAATTAAAATGATATATACATAAGTTAAAACGAAAAAGATATAGATATTATCCGAGTTATGTATTGAAGTTATCTGATTTGTAATGGTGGTAGATAGATAAAATTATATAAATTTGTTCAGACTTCAGATAATTTTGTTCAAATATCAGATAATTTTTTTCAGAAATTATATAAAATTATTAAGAACTCAGATAAGTTTTTGAAAAAGATGTGTGTATTTTACATTATGTAGGTAGGTATAAATAGATTATAAATTCTACTAATTTTTATTCGAGACTCAGTTGCATTCCAATTATGGAATTTCAGATAAATCCAACATAAACCCAGCTAAGTTAAATACATCGAGAACTCAGATAGATTCAGTAACATGATATTTCTCAAAACAACTCAGATAAACTTATTTATAGGTGGACAAGTAGGAGTGATTGTGTTACATTTTGGTTAAACATTTCAAAAATTTATAAAGACATTGGGAAAATATGTTTTTCAAACTCACAATCTCAATAAAAATCATATATATATAAGTGAAAACGTAAAAGATGTAGATATTATATGAGTTCTGAATCGAATTTATCTGATTTGTAATGAAGAAATGTAGATAAAATTATATAAATCTAGATAAATTTGATCAGAAATCAGATAATTTTGTTCAAATAACAGATAATTTTGTTCAGAACTTAGATAAAATTGTGAAGAAATCAGATAAATTTTTGTAGAGCATGTGTTTATCTTAAATTCTGCTTGTAGATATAAATACATTCTAATTCAACTAATTTTGATTCGAAACTCAGTTGCATTCCAATATGGAATCTCAGATAAATTCAACATAAATTCAATTAAGATAAATACATCCATAACTCAGATAGATTCAGTCGAATGATATTCTGAAAAAAAATTGAGATAAAGTTATTTATATTTGGACAAGTAGTAGTGATTGTGTGACATTCGTTTAAACATATCAGAAATTTACGATAGTATTCTTCAAAACTTCATACAGTAAAATAGATTGAGAGAATTGTTTATTGACCTTCTTCTCCTTCTTTCTTCTGATGCTCTTGTTCTGCAAGAATGGCAGACTTCGTTCTTGCCATTTTCCTGAATAGATTTTTGGATTTAGAAAAATAATGAGAGAAAATGAAGCAAAAACATCGCAAATGTGGTTGAAAATAAGTATAGGGTTTCGAAACATCGATGATTTCTCCGATTTGAAAAGGACGGAATAATAGACTTACAATAGAAATCGATTGTTTGTAGTTTTTTTTCTCTTCTTTGCAATCACGTTTGCACTGAAATCCGCGACGTCTGCAAGTAGGGTTTGAATCTCTTCTTCTTTGGAGTTATTCTATCCGAAATGAGATCGTAGATGCAGAGTATAACAGACAATGAAATGGAAACTATTCAAAAATTTGATCTAAGTGCTTATTCTTCGCTGCATGAACCATCAATCGCCGAAAATCGCCTTCGTTTTCGTCGGTTTCTCGATTTGGAAGATGAGTCCAAGATTTGTATCCATATCGGGCGACGTCAGCGTTTGTTTTAAATTAATAAAGCTAGATTTTAGAAAGGGGCAAATTAGTCTTTTCAGGTATGTAAAAGTGTGAGAGGGACCTTTGGCAAGATGGCTTTTTTTTGTGAACTGTTAGCAACAAAGTAATGTTATGAGGGACCTCCGGCCAAAGCTCCCTAAAAAAAAAGGGACAGAGATTCTTTGAAGTTCGGGCCCCATATGTTTTCATGTCGAAAAGTCTTTGTCGGATTTGAGTGTGGCATAGGTCAAAATAAAACAGGACAATGATAAGAGGCTATCCACGGAAATTATTTTTATCACGTGTCCAAAAAATTTGGATCTAGCATCAACTCTGATTGTTTCCTGTTATTTGACTAGGTGAACCTGAGTCCAATAAAGCCTCCCCATCTATATCTATCTTTGTATCACTATCACATGTCAATACGACCTGTTACTACATGCGTACGGTTTACATGAGGCAAGTGTAAGTTGGGCAAGTTCAGTTTACATTAGGGCATGTTTGAACAAAATATAGATGATTTCTTTATTCCCCTGAAACCATACTATCCTCTATGAGGATTTCTGACTAGAAGAGTCCATGCATTCTAGGTTTGGGAATCACTAGGAGGAGTGCTCCTTGTAATTTAGGTGTTTCTTTTGAAAGTCCGTGATCCGAACCCTAGAGTGGGGATGAATAAGGTGAGCTAGACTTTAGTGACCAATTATGCTAAATTTTAACTTCTTTAAATCAATTAGTCACAAGTGATGAAATAGAACTAAAGTGTTGAAGCTAAAAGCAATCACCACAACTCATCCACCATATCACAATGATTTATAGTGGTTCGGCCTCAATGCCTACTTCCACTACCGGCTTGTATTCCTACACCCCACCGGATTCCCACTATGTATGCTTTTCAATTGGCTAAGCAATAACCTTTACATTATGCTTTCCAAGGCTAAGCAATAACTTCTTGGGTTTTATGGTTCACCCCTAACATATAATCCTAAGGTTTTCTCTCTAAATTGTGTCTAAAATACACTTGAAGAGATACAATTTTAAGCACAATAAAATGCCTCTAAATAGGAGGATATAAAAGTAAAAATCTAACTCACACCCACTATATGAATGCTCAATGTGTATGCATAATGTACTCAATCAATTTGAAAATGAAAGCTCATAAATGTATGCCAAAAGGCTTTTAAAATTTTAAATCATAAACTATGCTTGATTGAGGTTGAAATGCTAATCACATGTTAAAAAGACAATTTGTGATATACCTATATAGTTCAATCAAGTTGTGAAATTTCTAAAACTAAAATATGTGATGTATAAGGACATCAATCAATTTACAAATGAAGCTTAATGAATGTATGATAAAAGCATTTGAAAGTGTAAAACACAAAAATATATTTGATTGAAGTGAACGGAAAAATCACATGTAATTTAAAAGCCAACTTGAAAATGATATGCCTATCAATGTTAAACAAGTTGTGTGAAACTTTAAAATCAAATACATGTGATTTGTGAGGTTGTTGAATCCAAAACATAAGATAGATTTGAAAGTAATTTTCTTGTGAAGAAAAACAACCACCAAAGATTCAACCAAGTATTTGAATCATGATTCACTTAGATATACCAATTTGAGTCCAACTTGGTGTGAATCAAGGTGATGCATCCAAAATAATAAATCAGTTCAAATTTTATTTATGTTAAGGACACAACAAGCCATAGTTAACATGCCTAAGTAGATTTACCAATAATTTAAGCAAAGCATGAAAATATATGACAAGGAAAACTAAGCTTATTTAGATGATTTAACTCAATAAATCCAAGATTTAGCTTTCCAAATGACCCATTAGCCTTTCCTAGCTCTCCCACCTTCCTTAGCCCTCTAAAGACTCAAAAGTGATGTACACATCCCAAGGAAGAACTCAATTTATAGCAAAAAGGAGGTTCCAACGGCTCTGTACATTCGGTTATTTAAGTGGCTATTTCAACGGTTCCAATGGCTACTCAACACCTTTTCCAATGGCTATTTCAACGGTCATAAAACTTGAAACTTTTGTTGATTCGGTTGGCCGAACAGGTAGCCGAAGTTGGCCGAATAGGCGGCCGAACACATTCCTCTACTAAATATGGCCTACTGAACAAGTGGCTAAACGGCGGTCGAATGGCCTTTAGCTGGCCAACTTTTGGGCAGTTTTGTAAGCATAAAAATGCTCATGGGTCTAGGGTTTTAGGGGCTATCTCCTGGTTGGTTTGGCGTCCCATTTTCCCATATACTGATTTTTTAAAGTTTTTCTCTGAGAGAACTCAGGGGCCATGGAATCATGCTTAGATTCATGTTTAAATCAAAGGTGTTTTCAAAACATGAACCTAAAATGCCTAAGATGATTTAAGAATCTAGGTCCAAAGGCTTGCATATATAATTCAAAAATCTTCTTTTCAAAAATTAATGCATCCAAGTTTAAAATACAAAACATGCATGCAACACAAGTTCTAAAAGTCTTAAAACAATGCATGTGAAATTCAAGGTTTTAAGTTTTTCAAAAATAATGCTCATGTGAAAATTCAAATGATGATAACATGATAATGCATCCATCAAATTGCAATATACAGAATCCCTAACACCTTTGCCTCCGTGGATTTGCAAAATTCGATGAGGAGGTGGAGATGGAGGAATCAATGGAAGAGAAGATTTTTAATGGGTCGAGGAAAATCAGAGGGGAATCTTTCGTGCAAATGGAAATTTGTGGACTTTTGCTTCTCTGCAAAAAAAAAAAAGTAATTTTTCTATCCCACTATCCAAAGTCCTTTTCTAATGATTGTAAGAAACTGCATTGCTTTTGTTACTTTTTATCGTGGAAAACCCTCACAATTTCTTTGGCTATGTGATTTGTTGTTTGCAGAAGATTTGTTTTGCTTCTCTTCTTTTAGCCTGGTCTATGGGTGTTTTCTTTCTTTTTTATTTTTTTGGTTGTGTGAGATATTTTTGGTGGTATTGACTCTTGCAGTTGCCTCTCTCTCCTTGGAGTGGTAAATGGATGGAGCTCTTCCCACTTATCTGTACGGTGTATATTGTCTTTTCGAAGTATGTTATCTTACCTCTCAAAAAAAAAAAAAAAAGGAAAAGAAAAGAAAGTAAAGAAAGAAAAGAAAACGCTCTCACGCCAATTGATAAAATCCAAAGAAGGGTGGTTACAGAAACATGATAGTGTAAAGATACAAAAGCACAAGATTAAAGCCCACAGACCCAACCTAGAATAAGGCCCAAGCCCCATGACCCACAGCTTAAACTTTTCCGTTTGATAAGATAAAATTGTTTGTCGTAATCCTTTAGATTAAATAGGATTATATGATCTATTCATAAGAGTTAGCCTACTTCCTCACATCATTTTCTTTTATGTCCTCTTGGAAAGCCTAAATGTTTATATTCAATGTATATGTGGAGAAGTGCTTGCAACCTAGTGGCAAATAAGTGGTGTCTCACTTTAGTAACTACCTAGGGATAGATCCTTGGGTAGGTCTAATGGCAGTATCGCCACTAGTAGTCCGTACTAGAAAAAATAAATAAAATGAATACATTTCAATATGACCATAGGATGATGGTTCAATCCCATTTTACTCTCTTCTTTATGATAGCGTCATGGACCTGTTAGATTGTATGTCCACAATTTAGTGGATGATGAGAATAAATTGATTTATTACTTTAATTGATTAATTATTTAATGCTTTATTCATGTGATGAATGCGATTTTATTCTATGATTACACATAACTAATACAAAACGACATGATGGTTCATGAGACGAAGCGGAGCCCACAAGTATATTAAATGTGATCCATGTAAATGTATGAGATCTATACAAGAACCTGCACTTTTGGCGACGAAAATTTTCGTCGCCAAAAGTTACCTTTTCGTCGCCAAGACGTCGGTAAAAACTCGTCAGCAAAACATTTTCTCGACGAAATTATTTTTCGTCGGCAAAAATTATATTTTTACCGACGATTATTTTACTTTTACCGACGATTTTTTCCGTTGGCAAAAGAATTTAATTTTTTTATTTTTCTTTTTTACTTTTGCCGACGTTTTGTTTTCGTCGGCAAAAATAATTTCAATTTTTTTCATTTTTATTTATCTTTTGCCGACGTTTTTATTTCGTCGCAAAAAGTATTTTAATTTTTTTTATTTTTCTTTTTTATTTTTCCCGACGTTTAAATTTCGTCGCCAAAATAATTTAATTTTTTTTATTTTTCTTTTTAATTTTTGCCGACGTTTTTATTTCGTCGTAAAAAGTATTTTAACTTTTTAATTTTTCTTTTTAATTTTTGCCGACGTTCTATTTCGTCGCAAAAAATATTTTAATTTTTTTAAATTTCTTTTTATTTTTTGCGGACGTTTTTATTTCATCACAAAATATTATTTCATTTTTTAAAAATATTTCTTTTTAATTTTTCCCGACGTTTTCATTTCATGGCAAAAAGTATTTTAATTTTTTTATTTTTCTTTTTAATTTTTTTCGTTGTTTTTATTTTGTCGCCAAAATTATTTAATTTTTTTTATTTTTCTTTTTAATTTTTGCCGACGTTTTTATTTCATCATAAAAAGTATTTTAATTTTTTTATTTTTCTTTTTAATTTTTGCCGACGTTTCTATTTCGTCGCCAAAAATATTTTAATTTTTTTTAATTTCTTTTTGTTTTTTGCCGACGTTTTTATTTCGTCGCCAAATATTATTTCATTTTTTAAAATATTTCTTTTTAATTTTTCCCGATGTTTTTATTTCGTCGCAAAAAGTATTTTAATTTTTTTATTTTTCTTTTTAATTTTTTCCGACGTTCTTATTTCGTCGCAAAAATTATTTAATTTTTTTATTTTTATTTTCAATTTTTGCCGACGTTTTTATTTCGTCATAAAAAGTATTTTAATTTTTTTATTTTTCTTTTAAATTTTTGCAGACGTTTCTATTTCGTCGCCAAAAATATTTTAATTTTTTTAATTTCTTTTTATTTTTTGCCGACATTTTTATTTTGTCGCCAAATATTATTTCATTTTTTTAAAATATTTCTTTTTAATTTTTCCCGACGTTTTTATTTCGTCGCAAAAAGTATTTTAATTTTTTTATTTTTCTTTTTAATTTTTACAGACGTTTTTATTTCGTCGCCAAAAGTAATTTCATTGTTAAAAATTTTTCTTTTAAATTTTTGACAATCTTTTTATTTCGTCGGCAAAAGCATTTAAAATTTTTTTTTATTTTAATTATTACTTTTGCCGACGCTTTTAAAAACGTCGGTAAAGGTCCATTTTTTTAATAATATATTTATTTTTACATTAATATTTTCCTGTAAACCATTTTATACACCTGTATAAAAAATAAACCTGTTCATACACCTATATTCAACATAATAAAATGCAATGAAACAAAAGTTACTAAATAAACAAACAACCATCTCCATTTTTCACTAAATCATTCATCTCATTAAACAAATATTACAATCAATAATGATACAGTCTAATATAAATGTCCAATATACAAATAGACCAAAAAGAAGTCCAACACCCCCAGAAGTCTGCAACCGAATCCAAAGCGTCCATCAATCTGCAATGACAAAAACAACATTAAACTCTTTGCAATGCATTAAGTTATAAATGAAACATAAACATGTATATATAAAAAACTTTTCTTACATTTTTCGATCTTAATTCTCTAACCGGGAGCCCTATTTGAGAACCGTCAGTTCCTACAAGTTACTCTACCCTCGAGCGAAGTGCTCGTGCCGGTTTCGGAATTTTCCCGCAGCCGTTTCCCTTTCTGGACCCCCGACGGGCCGTTTTCGAGCCTAAGTGTTGGAAATTAACATACTTCGGTCGTAATTCTCTAACCGGGAGCCCTAGTTGAGAACCGTCAGTTCCTACAAGTTACTCTACCCTCGAGCGAAGTGTTCGTGTCGGTTTCGGAATTTTCCCGCTGCCGTTTCCCGTTCCGGACCCCCGGCAGGCCGCTTTCGAGCCTAAGTGTTGGAAATTAACATGTTTCGGTCTTAATTCTCTAACCAGGAGCCCTATTTGAGAACCGTCAGTTCCTACAAGTTACTCTACCCTCGAGCGAAGTGCTCATGCCGGTTTCGGAATTTTCCCGCAGCCGTTTCCTGTTCCGGACCCCCGGCGGGCTGTTTTCGAGCCTAAGTGTTGGAAATTAACATGTTTCGGTCTTAATTCTCTAACCGGGAGCCCTATTTGAGAGCCGTCAGTTCCTACAAGTTACTCTACCCTCGAGCGAAGTGCTCGTGCCGGTTTCAAAATCTTCCCACTGCCGTTTCCCGTTCCGGACCTCCGGCGAGCCGTTTTCGAGCATAAGTGTTGGAAATTACCATGTTTCGGTCTTAATTCTCTAACCGGGAGCCCTATTTGCGAACCGTCAGTTCCTACAAGTTACTTTACCCTCGAGGGAAGTGCTCGTGCCGGTTTCAGAATTTTCCCGCGGGATCCCCGGCAGGCCGTTGTCGAGCCTAAGTGTTGGAAATTAACATGTTTCGGTCTTAATTCTCTAACCGGGAGTCCTATTTGAGAACCGTCAGTTCCTACAAGTTACTCTACCCTCGAGCGAAGTGCTCGTGCCGTTTTCGGAGTTTTACCGCAAATGTTTTCCGTTCCGGACCCCCGGCGGGCCGTTTTCGAGCTTAAGTGTTGGAAATTAACATGCTTCTGTCGTAATTCTCTAACCGGGAGCCCTATTTGCGAACCGTCAGTTCCTACAAGTTACTCTACCCTCGAGCGAAGCGCTCGTGCCAGTTTCGGAATTTTCTCGCTGCCATTTCCCGTTCCGGACCCCCGGCGGGCTGTTTTCGAGCCTAAGTGTTGGAAATTAACATGTTTCGGTCTTAATTCTCTAACCGAGTGTCCTATTTGAGAACCGTCAGTTCCTACAAGTTACTCTACCCTCGAGCGAAGTGCTCGTGCCGGTTTCAAAATTTTTCCACTACCGTTTCCCGTTCCGGACCCCCGGCGGGCCGTTTTCGAGCCTAAGTGTTTGAAATTACCATGTTTCGGTCGTAATTCTCTAACCGGGAGCCCTCTTTGTGAAACGTCAGTTCCTACAAGTTACTCTACCCTCGAGCGAATTGCTCGTGCTGCTTTCAGAATTTTCCCGCGGCCGTTTCCCGTTCCGGACCCCCGGCGGGCCGTTTTCGAGCCTAAGTGTTGGAAATTACCTTGTTTCGGTCGTAATTCTCTAATCGGGAGCCTTATTTGAGAACCATCAGTTCCTACAAGTTACTCTACCCTCGAGCGAAGTGCTCGTGCCGGTTTCCGAATTTTTCGGGGACCGAATCCGGCTCCGGACCCCCGGCGGGATGTTTTTTAGCCATTGGTCCAAATTCAAGATGGTAATGTTAAGTATTGCATTGCCAGGATCTAGCACTCTTGGCTGTTCTAGGGGTATGATTGATCCAGCATATGCCAATTGGATTGATGATCTCAAGTCTGGATCACCGGTCATGTAACTCCACTTGATAAGAGCAAAATAGCTATTCATAAACTTGGGTTTGGTGGAGTGTTGAAGAACTTTGAAACTTGAGCAATTCAGAAGGTCAATGAGTCGAGTAACTCAAGCAAGTCAGGTTGAGTATTCTGTTGGGTTCATTCTAGTTGCTCCACTCTGTAACCTACCTAGTTGAGTTGAATTAGCCCAAGTTAGGGAAAGTCATAACTCAAAACAAGTTTTCAAACTATGGCTTGGTATTAATTCCTCTAATATGTATAATAGGAGTAGTGTTACTTACCATGCTATTGAGAGCAGTATCCAGGAGAAGAAACACAGCGTTAAGACTATGCATGCACCCCATTAACTGCCAAGAGAGTTCAACAGAACATTAGAGGGTATAGCTAAAATAAAAGGAATTGATTCCAAGATACAGACAAACAGGTAGGAAAAATGATGAACGCAGCTGCTGGAAAATTGAACACTACTGCTTTTATAGTTCTTCATTCTCATCCTGGTTGAGTGAGTAGTTTCAGATGACAATTACTTTTAGGTCTATAGTTTTTTATGTTTTTGCCACAATGTATGGAAGAAGATGAAAGCTTTTTGAGGCAGCATCCATGACTGAAATAGATAAGGCTAAGCTTAAAAAAATAGCATTTGGTTTCATATGGGTACTGTAGTCATTTGATAAGTCACCTGAACATTTTTAAGTTAGATTGGTTGGCTAAGGATTTTTAACAAAAAAATAGGGAATGAAATCTCAATGGAAGCCAACTATTTGCATAAAAACAATTGTCTTTTTATCATTCTTGAATTGTGCATCTAATTGGAGGAATGCCTTTTGTTAATGTAGACTGAATGGAATAGAAGTTTAGTTTTACATAGTGACTTGGTAATTCCCAAAAGGCATTCCTTGTCTAGCTGAAGCGTGCCTCTTAAACTAATTTAAAAGGGAGTCCTGCTACATGGACTAACTCATGGACAGAACCATGGACTAACTCCATGGTTCTCATCCAAATATTAGATGTTCTCATCCAATATTTGGATGAGAACCATGGGGTTAGTCCATGGACTAACTCCATGAGTTAGTCCATGTAGACTTTTTGTTTAAAAGGGGGCCTGGATATATCCAATTTGATTTATTTAAATATGGCCACCAATGACAAGAGCCCATGGCACAGTTGGTGAGTCGCTTTGTCACAACCAGAAAGTTGTGGGTTTGAATCATGTTACCAATGGAAAACAAAGCAGGGTCATACATATCTCAAGATTCAGCATCAACAGTCTATGCAAACATGATCATATCAGAGATGAAATATCTATTAGAAGTGTCTTTTAGCCAATGGTCCAAATTCAAAATGGTCATATTAGCGATGAAATCATCTAATGAATTCAGCTGTAATTCTTTCCCATGATATCAAATAAAGCATTACATACATAATAGAAAGCAACTATCACAACCTTTAAGTTATACTGTGACCAGTGATATGAAGTATTGGTATGGACATAGCTAATAGTTTCATAACACTAGAACATAGATACAAGTAATGTTGTCCATCCAATATAAGGGAACTCTATCAATGATCATGCCTTTATAGAGATAAAGCTTAAAGCTTACAGGGAGTGAACTCTATCAAACCCATATTAAAGCTTAAAGTATTGGCTGTAGCACTAGAAAGGGAAAGCTCATCCTTTCACTTAGACTTCCCATATTTCTCTAGTAACATTTAAAACTTAAAAAATTCTTAGGATCCTCAAAATCTTAGATGATAATTAATTAATTCTCTAATGCTATAAGAAAGTGGAATTAAACACAGAAAAGAAGACATTAAAAAAAAAACTGAGTGGCCACTTTAACAAATCATGTTTAACCGTAAGGAATGAAAATGGTCGTTAGGGGCCTGCTGCTTAATAGACTTATTCTTTGACTAGCTCATGTTCAATGTTCTACACATGATAAACGAAATGGCAAAGTTTTTATGCTACGTGATGTTCATGAGGGGCCTGCTGCTGAATAGTCCAAATTTCACACATGCCACAAATCTTCCTATAGAGTCAAAGACAACTCTATCAGTCTTTGCACAAGTAACCCTATCAAGGCTCAAATCTGAATGAGGGTAACACATCAAAAACTAGCAATGAAAATTATAAACATTGTACTAATTCACCATTTGCTTCTCTCCCACTCTTCACCTTCTTAGTTCCCATCACCATTCCATGTAAAAATAAGGCCCATATCAGACCTGTTGGTCTACCGGACTACAGCCAATTGCAAGTTATGCATATCAGTTAACTACAGCAAGTGCAACAGGTAAATTTATAAAAAAGAAAATCCAAGGCAATAATTTTTTTTTTCAGGAATGATACTTACAATCCTTTTGGAGTAGAAACATGTAAAGATTAATGGTGAGTCGAACACTGTATTATAAAAAAAATTGATGAGAAGAACATCAATAACAAAAAATTGTGATAAAATAAAATATAATAGAATAATCATTTCATGGAATGTCATATTACATTATCCAAATCAAGACAAAGAAAAAGGAATGCATCATCTGTCACATTTAAAAAAAAGAAGAAGTACATAATGAGAGTTGAAACCCATGATCACGTGCAATTGGAAAAACTGAGTGCATCTGAAACCCATGATCAAATTAAGAGATAACTACGATGAATCAACAGAGGAACGGGCCACATAAGGAAATGACATTAATAAAGGAATCACAAATACAGTCAGGAGTATTTGTTTTACCTATGGGCCTAGGTGAGCGCCCCCACCACCCAGCGTCGCATCATGGTCTCCAATAACTGTGCTATCACCAGCCGAAGTTGTCCCTCTCGTGATATCTGAAGTTGCCAACTGTTGAATGAGGGCTGCAAGTGCTCCATACCTCTTGTCCTGCTTAGCCTGCCTCCTAGCCTGCTCAGCCTGCATCCTAGCCTGCTCAGCTACTTGCTCCCGCAAGGCGATCAGTTCAGACTGCGATGCCCGAGATTGTGTGGAGGATGGGGAGGATCTCGTAAATATGCCATATCCATTTAAGTATCCAGACCTCTTCCCAAGCGAGGGCCGAGTTCACCAGAACGCAGCCCAGATTCCAGACAACGAGGATTCGGAGAAGATCATTACGTGATCCATCTGGCGTCCTCTGTATCCATCTGTATCCCAAGAAATTCAATTTCTAAAAGATGTAATGAATCTCTGAATCAATGGAAATGGCGTTCGCCCCGTCACCAATCTGTCACCTTTCTGGTCGACTCCGGCAGCACAGGCTCTACGCCCTGGAAACGGCATGGAAGAGTTCCTACACTCAGCCTTTCCTAAAGCCCCCGTGTCTTGGACACACAGGCTCTACGCCCTGGAAACGGCATGGAAGAGTTCCTACACTCAGCCTTTCCTAAAGCCCCCGTGTCTTGGACACACAGGCTCTACGCCCTGGAAACGGCATAGAAGAGTTCTTACACTCAGCCTTTCCTAAAGCCCCCGTGTCTTGGACACACAGGCTCTACGCCCTGGAAACGGCATAGAAGAGTTCTTACACTCAGCCTTTCCTAAAGCCCCCGTGTCTTGGACACACAGGCTCTACGCCCTGGAAACGGCATAGAAGAGTTCTTACACTCAGCCTTTCCTAAAGCCCCCGTGTCTTGGACACAATTGGGCTCTACGCCCTGGAAACGGCATGGAAGAGTTCCTACACTCAGCCTTTCCTAAAGCCCCGTGTCTTGGACACAATCGAGGCTCTACGCCTTGGAAATGGCCTGCAGTTCCTACACTCAGCCGTTTCCTAAAGTCCGGGTTCATACACCCCTCGGAAGGCCATAGCCGCACTCTCGCCTAGCCGAGTCCAGCGGAACGATGGATCTACCCGGCGCAAGGCAATTCGGCCAAGGTATGGATCCACCTCGGCGCAAGGCCAGCCATTTCGGCCAAAGCCAGTCTTCAAAAAAGAAGAGCTGTGCCATAACGCAGAAAAGCAGCACAAAAACACAAGTGTTCCAGAACAGTGCAAGGAAAAAAGACAAATAAAGAGCAGCCCGGCTACTGTGGCTTCGGCGACTCCACTAGGTCGATCACCGTATCTGCTGGACCAATGGATTCGGCCGAAACCGCGACCTTGCTGTGAGCGTCGCTGGCAGGAGATTCTTCGACCAGGGCCTCATTTGCTCCGGGGGCAGAAGAGGCCTCACCCCGAGGCACGGCAGAAGCAATACTGGCAACCGGGGCACCGCTCAAGACCGGGGCAGCTGGAGCATCTTCCGGAGCAGGAACCACTGCAGGAGCTCCAACTGGGGCACTTTCGGCTGCAGAAGCGGAGCTCGGCTCAGGAGCCCCCGCACCTCTCAGTGCGGCCAGGCATCCTTCCTCGAACAGGATGGCGGTGACCTCCTCCACCTGCCTCTCGTACGGCTCAGTGGCTCGATCCACCCCATCCTGGAGGGCGGACCGAGCCTTGGCCTGAAGAGAGGCCTTTTCCTTCTCCAGCTCGGCGTTCGCCGTCTTCAACCTTGTCGTCTCGGCGCGCCCCGCCAGCACTTCCCCACGCAGCCTCGTCCCCTCAGCAGTAGATTCAGCCTTCAATCTGGCCAACTCAGACTCCAGTTCGGCGGTCTTCTTGTTCCTCGCCCAGACATAGCCTTCTTCGACGTAAGTTCGGCGACATCAGCCAGAGGCGATGCCAGCCGATCAGCCTCTTCAGCGCTGGCCTCCTTCATCCCCTCTATTCATTTCCGCGACTCTTCCAACTCCCTCTTCAGCTTGTCCCTCTCAGACTCTAGCTGAGTGACCCGCGTCGCGTTCTTATCGCTCCTTCCCACCACGGTCAGGAGCCACTGCACGTTCTGCAAATGGAAACAGAGGGTCAGGTTCGACCAAGACACTTGAAGAATGAAGAAACGCACACACTTACCAGAAGATTAGCCTGGATCGCCGAGACCATCTCGTGCGTCTCCATGTCTCTTGGCAGAGCACAGACCTCGGCGAAAGCTCCGATCACCTCGGCATTCCCCAACAGCCGGTCCTCGACTTTCAGAGGCTCACCGGGCTGAGTCTTCATCCTCGGCCTCCATGGCGCTGGGGCACTCCGGGGTCCGGAGGCCGATCCAGACCCTTGCCCCACCGAGATCGTCAGCTCGCGGGCCGCTCCACCGGCCGGCTTGCTGACCTGCGCGCTCTTCTCAATATGAGTCTTGGCTCCGGGGGCCCGCGCAGAGGCCTCATTCTTCGGAGGCTGTTCATCCCCCGAGTCCTTCTCCCCAGCCTTGGACTTCTTTCTAGGCAGGGACCCCTCCCTTGGGCGCTCCGGCGAAGCGTCGCCGCACTCCCGCACTCGGAGCAGGAGCAGGAGCTGGAGCAGGAGCGGAAGCTGGAGCAGGAGCAGAAGCTGAAGTAGCGCCAGCACCTCCCGAGCTCGAAGCAGCGCGGGTGCTGGCAGAAGATGGCGTCGCAGACTAAGAAGACCGCGCAGACTAAGAAGACCCCCGCCTAAACTTGGCCGCTAGGTTCGACGGTTCCGAACTTGAAGTAGACGACTAGGGACCGGATGCAGCTCGGCTCGCAACAGGATCGTTCACAGGGATCCCGGCAGACACCGCTATCAGTGAAAAGGCGACGCGTGTAGCCGCCGACTCGCTTCCCAGTACAGGCAAGACAGAGCATGTATCGCTTCAGAGCAGTTGAAGCAACACCAGACGACGATCGCCACATCCCCGGACGGATTCTTCTAGCTTTCAACCCCTAAAGGCTAGCACACTTCAGAGGTCAAAAGCTAGGGGGCAATTGTGTGGGGAGATTTCCAGAACCACAGGATTAAGCTAATCACGGCCGTCAGATGAGACTAAGCATTCCCACGTGCCATCCGCGTGCCATCCACGTGGCACCAATCTCACCCCGGCTACCAGGACAGGAGGTCCGACCGAAGTCAGGCAGCTCCGGGCCCTTAACGCCGAACTGGCCCACCTCGGGCGTCATCTCGGCAGGGAGCTCCACCTCGGCTAGGCCACCCCGGATGCCATCTCAGCAGAAAGCTCCACCTCGGCTGAAGAAGCCGGGACGGAAGCCGAAACCAGAAAGGGTCTCCACTCACGCCCCTCATCCCCCACGTCACCAGGCACGTGGAGGGATGGGGGCGCGAGCCAGTGGGACAGATGCGACATCCAGCCACTCACAATCTTCACCAGATCCCTGACAGGGCGGCGTCCAGCGGCTGAGGCCACATCAGGGCAGGGCCCGAGGGCGGATCCGCTGGTACCCCTACCGCCAAAGGCGCCCAACACGACCTGGCCCAACAAGACGTGCATTAAATGAGATGCGGGCTGACCCGACGGGCATTTAATGCATAGTGGGCTGGATTGGACCACAATTAATGCAATGTGGGCTGATCGTGACTTCCCAGTCCAATCATGGGACCCACACCACAATATCTCCCAAAGATACGTTCCACGCTCTATAAATAGAGGCTCATACCACCATCAAAGGTACGCCCATTTTTCCATTCACAGAGCCCTTACTCTGTCTTTCTTCTCCCTCTCCTTCCATTGTTCCAGTTCCCATACTGACTTTGGCATCGGAGAGCCTTGCGCCGCTCAGGCCAGGGTCCTCTGACCGTTTGCTACTCTCTTTCAGGCTTTCGGACGGCATCCAGACATTCCAGACACCATCATCTTCCCGGATAAGTCCTGTAAGGCACCCTCTTATTGTGGGTCATAATTTTCTGCACCTACAATTGGCGCCGTCTGTGGGGAAGCAATATCCCAGCCTCCCCAACCTTCTCCAAATCCTTCCAAACAATCTTTCTTAACCTCATCTTCTCAGAAGCCATGCCTCCGAGAGCTAAGAAGGGTGTAGAATCGTCGAGAGCAGCACTCGGGCTGCTACCACCGCCAGCGGACGTCCCTCCTCAGGGACGGTCCCGAACGATCCAAGGCACATCCGCAGGCGAGGGTCGCCTGGGCTCCCAACTCTTTGTCGAGATCCCATTCCAGGAGGGAGTCGAGGCCTCGCTCTCAGCGGACGAAGTCGCGCCACCCGGACGCAGTAAGCGTCAGCATAAGCGTCCCCGGAAGGACAAAGCCGTGGCCGTAGGAGAAACGCGCCACGCTCAACCCCCTGGAGAGGTTCCTGAAGCTGCCCTCCTCCAGAAGCAACTCCAGAAGCAAGAACGGATGATTCGCGAGCTCCAGCAGCAGCTAAAGGCAGTGCAAACTGCCTCCTTGAGGGAGGTCTCTGAGCCTCAAGGGAAAAAGAAGGACGCTCCCAGCAGGGCAGCCCAGCCTCCTCGTGAGGAACTCAGACATCATCTGGACCAGAAACGGAGCCAGATCCGTGACGAAGGCTCGAGCAACAGCCGAAGTCACCACAGCTGCGACGGCCGAACTCGTAGCCGTCGTAGCCCAAACCATCCGAAGCGGAAGACCCGAGCTCAGACTCCAAAAAAGGACGACGAGCAAGAGCGATTTGACAAACGTGTCAGATTGGCTCTCCAGCGCAACTTAGACATGCGGGATCAGAAGCAGCTCTGTGGTCACACTGATCTCGGGGGCTCTCCCTTCACAAAAGAGATTGAGCACACCCCCTTGCCCAAGAAGTTCTCCGTCCCGCGGTTCGTCCCCTATGACGGACTGTCCGACCCATCTGCACACCTCCGACACTTCTCCCAGAAGATGTCCATCTGGGGAAACGAGGGTCACCTGAACTGCAAAATCTTCTCCTCCAGTTTGGGTGACCTCCCCCTGAAGTGGTTCTGCTCCCTCCCGGAGCAGTCGGTTTCCAGTTGGAAGGAGCTCCAGCTCTCCTTCCTGAAGAAGTTCCAAGCCTACACCGTCGTCCCCAAGAAGGAAGGGGACCTCATCGCCCTGAGAATGAAGCAGGGCGAAACTCTCGCCAAGTTCACCCACCGATTCTGGGCGGTCTACAGCCAGATCGAGGGCGCGAGGGAGGGGATAGCCATCTACGCCTTCCAGCATGCCCTGATCCCTGGCACCGACTTGCGAAAGGACTTGGCCGGGGACACCCCAGAATCCATGTCAGAATTGATATCCCGGGTGAAGCGCTTTATCGCCCGGGAGGAAGACGAGATCCGAGCTAAGGATCAGGACGGGCATCCGGAGCCCGAACAGACGAATAGCCAGCCTCGGCAGAAAGGCGGGAGGCCCTCCCAGGAGCAGGAGCCCAAGCAGGCTTGGTTCTCCAGTTCGGCGAAGCCTGCGTCGTCCAGGTCTGGGGGCACCTTGCAGCCCGGACCTCCCACCAGCGCCAGTCAGGGCGTCAACGTCGTCTTCAAGGAGCCGATCTACCGCATCCTGACCAAGATCAGGTCCAAGCCGTTCTTCAAGTACCCTCCGCCCATGCAGAATGAGCCCACCTCAATCGCCCGAAGCAAGCTCTACTGCTCCTTCCATAGGGGCAATGGGCACAGGACCGAAGACTGCAACTCTCTGCAGTGGTATCTGGAGAAGCTGGCCGAAGAGGGCCACATTCCAGAGTTCGTTGAGGCAGTAGATGCTGGCGGCAGCGAGGGCCGAGTTCACCAGAACGCAGCCCAGATTCCAGACAACGAGGATTCGGAGAAGATCATTACGTGATCCATCTGGCGTCCTCTGTATCCATCTGTATCCCAAGAAATTCAATTTCTAAAAGATGTAATGAATCTCTGAATCAATGGAAATGGCGTTCGCCCCGTCACCAATCTGTCACCTTTCTGGTCGACTCCGGCAGCACAGGCTCTACGCCCTGGAAACGGCATGGAAGAGTTCCTACACTCAGCCTTTCCTAAAGCCCCCGTGTCTTGGACACACAGGCTCTACGCCCTGGAAACGGCATGGAAGAGTTCCTACACTCAGCCTTTCCTAAAGCCCCCGTGTCTTGGACACACAGGCTCTACGCCCTGGAAACGGCATAGAAGAGTTCTTACACTCAGCCTTTCCTAAAGCCCCCGTGTCTTGGACACACAGGCTCTACGCCCTGGAAACGGCATAGAAGAGTTCTTACACTCAGCCTTTCCTAAAGCCCCCGTGTCTTGGACACACAGGCTCTACGCCCTGGAAACGGCATAGAAGAGTTCTTACACTCAGCCTTTCCTAAAGCCCCCGTGTCTTGGACACAATTGGGCTCTACGCCCTGGAAACGGCATGGAAGAGTTCCTACACTCAGCCTTTCCTAAAGCCCCGTGTCTTGGACACAATCGAGGCTCTACGCCTTGGAAATGGCCTGCAGTTCCTACACTCAGCCGTTTCCTAAAGTCCGGGTTCATACACCCCTCAGAAGGCCATAGCCGCACTCTCGCCTAGCCGAGTCCAGCGGAACGATGGATCTACCCGGCGCAAGGCAATTCGGCCAAGGTATGGATCCACCTCGGCGCAAGGCCAGCCATTTCGGCCAAAGCCAGTCTTCAAAAAAGAAGAGCTGTGCCATAACGCAGAAAAGCAGCACAAAAACACAAGTGTTCCAGAACAGTGCAAGGAAAAAAGACAAATAAAGAGCAGCCCGGCTACTGTGGCTTCGGCGACTCCACTAGGTCGATCACCGTATCTGCTGGACCAATGGATTCGGCCGAAACCGCGACCTTGCTGTGAGCGTCGCTGGCAGGAGATTCTTCGACCAGGGCCTCATTTGCTCCGGGGGCAGAAGAGGCCTCACCCCGAGGCACGGCAGAAGCAATACTGGCAACCGGGGCACCGCTCAAGACCGGGGCAGCTGGAGCATCTTCCGGAGCAGGAACCACTGCAGGAGCTCCAACTGGGGCACTTTCGGCTGCAGAAGCGGAGCTCGGCTCAGGAGCCCCCGCACCTCTCAGTGCGGCCAGGCATCCTTCCTCGAACAGGATGGCGGTGACCTCCTCCACCTGCCTCTCGTACGGCTCAGTGGCTCGATCCACCCCATCCTGGAGGGCGGACCGAGCCTTGGCCTGAAGAGAGGCCTTTTCCTTCTCCAGCTCGGCGTTCGCCGTCTTCAACCTTGTCGTCTCGGCGCGCCCCGCCAGCACTTCCCCACGCAGCCTCGTCCCCTCAGCAGTAGATTCAGCCTTCAATCTGGCCAACTCAGACTCCAGTTCGGCGGTCTTCTTGTTCCTCGCCCAGACATAGCCTTCTTCGACGTAAGTTCGGCGACATCAGCCAGAGGCGATGCCAGCCGATCAGCCTCTTCAGCGCTGGCCTCCTTCATCCCCTCTATTCATTTCCGCGACTCTTCCAACTCCCTCTTCAGCTTGTCCCTCTCAGACTCCAGCTGAGTGACCCGCGTCGCGTTCTTATCGCTCCTTCCCACCACGGTCAGGAGCCACTGCACGTTCTGCAAATGGAAACAGAGGGTCAGGTTCGACCAAGACACTTGAAGAATGAAGAAACGCACACACTTACCAGAAGATTAGCCTGGATCGCCGAGACCATCTCGTGCGTCTCCATGTCTCTTGGCAGAGCACAGACCTCGGCGAAAGCTCCGATCACCTCGGCATTCCCCAACAGCCGGTCCTCGACTTTCAGAGGCTCACCGGGCTGAGTCTTCATCCTCGGCCTCCATGGCGCTGGGGCACTCCGGGGTCCGGAGGCCGATCCAGACCCTTGCCCCACCGAGATCGTCAGCTCGCGGGCCGCTCCACCGGCCGGCTTGCTGACCTGCGCTCTTCTCAATATGAGTCTTGGCTCCGGGGGCCCGCGCAGAGGCCTCATTCTTCGGAGGCTGTTCATCCCCCGAGTCCTTCTCCCCAGCCTTGGACTTCTTTCTAGGCAGGGACCCCTCCCTTGGGCGCTCCGGCGAAGCGTCGCCGCACTCCCGCACTCGGAGCAGGAGCAGGAGCTGGAGCAGGAGCGGAAGCTGGAGCAGGAGCAGAAGCTGAAGTAGCGCCAGCACCTCCCGAGCTCGAAGCAGCGCGGGTGCTGGCAGAAGATGGCGTCGCAGACTAAGAAGACCCCGCAGACTAAGAAGACCCCCGCCTAAACTTGGCCGCTAGGTTCGACGGTTCCGAACTTGAAGTAGACGACTAGGGACCGGATGCAGCTCGGCTCGCAACAGGATCGTTCACAGGGATCCCGGCAGACACCGCTATCAGTGAAAAGGCGACGCGTGTAGCCGCCGACTCGCTTCCCAGTACAGGCAAGACAGAGCATGTATCGCTTCAGAGCAGTTGAAGCAACACCAGACGACGATCGCCACATCCCCGGACGGATTCTTCTAGCTTTCAACCCCTAAAGGCTAGCACACTTCAGAGGTCAAAAGCTAGGGGGCAATTGTGTGGGGAGATTTCCAGAACCACAGGATTAAGCTAATCACGGCCGTCAGATGAGACTAAGCATTCCCACGTGCCATCCGCGTGCCATCCACGTGGCACCAATCTCACCCCGGCTACCAGGACAGGAGGTCCGACCGAAGTCAGGCAGCTCCGGGCCCTTAACGCCGAACTGGCCCACCTCGGGCGTCATCTCGGCAGGGAGCTCCACCTCGGCTAGGCCACCCCGGATGCCATCTCAGCAGAAAGCTCCACCTCGGCTGAAGAAGCCGGGACGGAAGCCGAAACCAGAAAGGGTCTCCACTCACGCCCCTCATCCCCCACGTCACCAGGCACGTGGAGGGATGGGGGCGCGAGCCAGTGGGACAGATGCGACATCCAGCCACTCACAATCTTCACCAGATCCCTGACAGGGCGGCGTCCAGCGGCTGAGGCCACATCAGGGCAGGGCCCGAGGGCGGATCCGCTGGTACCCCTACCGCCAAAGGCGCCCAACACGACCTGGCCCAACAAGACGTGCATTAAATGAGATGCGGGCTGACCCGACGGGCATTTAATGCATAGTGGGCTGGATTGGACCACAATTAATGCAATGTGGGCTGATCGTGACTTCCCAGTCCAATCATGGGACCCACACCACAATATCTCCCAAAGATACGTTCCACGCTCTATAAATAGAGGCTCATACCACCATCAAAGGTACGCCCATTTTCCATTCACAGAGCCCTTACTCTGTCTTTCTTCTCCCTCTCCTTCCATTGTTCCAGTTCCCATACTGACTTTGGCATCGGAGAGCCTTGCGCCGCTCAGGCCAGGGTCCTCTGACCGTTTGCTACTCTCTTTCAGGCTTTCGGACGGCATCCAGACATTCCAGACACCATCATCTTCCCGGATAAGTCCTGTAAGGCACCCTCTTATTGTGGGTCATAATTTTCTGCACCTACAGTAGTCATTTGATAAGTCACCTGAACATTTTTAAGTTAGATTGGTTGGCTAAGGATTTTTAACAAAAAAATAGGGAATGAAATCTCAATGGAAGCCAACTATTTGCATAAAAACAATTGTCTTTTTATCATTCTTGAATTGTGCATCTAATTGGAGGAATGCCTTTTGTTAATGTAGACTGAATGGAATAGAAGTTTAGTTTTACATAGTGACTTGGTAATTCCCAAAAGGCATTCCTTGTCTAGCTGAAGCGTGCCTCTTAAACTAATTTAAAAGGGAGTCCTGCTACATGGACTAACTCATGGACAGAACCATGGACTAACTCCATGGTTCTCATCCAAATATTAGATGTTCTCATCCAATATTTGGATGAGAACCATGGGGTTAGTCCATGGACTAACTCCATGAGTTAGTCCATGTAGACTTTTTGTTTAAAAGGGGGCCTGGATATATCCAATTTGATTTATTTAAATATGGCCACCAATGACAAGAGCCCATGGCACAGTTGGTGAGTCGCTTTGTCACAACCAGAAAGTTGTGGGTTTGAATCATGTTACCAATGGAAAACAAAGCAGGGTCATACATATCTCAAGATTCAGCATCAACAGTCTATGCAAACATGATCATATCAGAGATGAAATATCTATTAGAAGTGTCTTTTAGCCAATGGTCCAAATTCAAAATGGTCATATTAGCGATGAAATCATCTAATGAATTCAGCTGTAATTCTTTCCCATGATATCAAATAAAGCATTACATACATAATAGAAAGCAACTATCACAACCTTTAAGTTATACTGTGACCAGTGATATGAAGTATTGGTATGGACATAGCTAATAGTTTCATAACACTAGAACATAGATACAAGTAATGTTGTCCATCCAATATAAGGGAACTCTATCAATGATCATGCCTTTATAGAGATAAAGCTTAAAGCTTACAGGGAGTGAACTCTATCAAACCCATATTAAAGCTTAAAGTATTGGCTGTAGCACTAGAAAGGGAAAGCTCATCCTTTCACTTAGACTTCCCATATTTCTCTAGTAACATTTAAAACTTAAAAAATTCTTAGGATCCTCAAAATCTTAGATGATAATTAATTAATTCTCTAATGCTATAAGAAAGTGGAATTAAACACAGAAAAGAAGACATTAAAAAAAAAACTGAGTGGCCACTTTAACAAATCATGTTTAACCGTAAGGAATGAAAATGGTCGTTAGGGGCCTGCTGCTTAATAGACTTATTCTTTGACTAGCTCATGTTCAATGTTCTACACATGATAAACGAAATGGCAAAGTTTTTATGCTACGTGATGTTCATGAGGGGCCTGCTGCTGAATAGTCCAAATTTCACACATGCCACAAATCTTCCTATAGAGTCAAAGACAACTCTATCAGTCTTTGCACAAGTAACCCTATCAAGGCTCAAATCTGAATGAGGGTAACACATCAAAAACTAGCAATGAAAATTATAAACATTGTACTAATTCACCATTTGCTTCTCTCCCACTCTTCACCTTCTTAGTTCCCATCACCATTCCATGTAAAAATAAGGCCCATATCAGACCTGTTGGTCTACCGGACTACAGCCAATTGCAAGTTATGCATATCAGTTAACTACAGCAAGTGCAACAGGTAAATTTATAAAAAAGAAAATCCAAGGCAATAATTTTTTTTTTCAGGAATGATACTTACAATCCTTTTGGAGTAGAAACATGTAAAGATTAATGGTGAGTCGAACACTGTATTATAAAAAAAATTGATGAGAAGAACATCAATAACAAAAAATTGTGATAAAATAAAATATAATAGAATAATCATTTCATGGAATGTCATATTACATTATCCAAATCAAGACAAAGAAAAAGGAATGCATCATCTGTCACATTTAAAAAAAAGAAGAAGTACATAATGAGAGTTGAAACCCATGATCACGTGCAATTGGAAAAACTGAGTGCATCTGAAACCCATGATCAAATTAAGAGATAACTACGATGAATCAACAGAGGAACGGGCCACATAAGGAAATGACATTAATAAAGGAATCACAAATACAGTCAGGAGTATTTGTTTTACCTATGGGCCTAGGTGAGCGCCCCCACCACCCAGCGTCGCATCATGGTCTCCAATAACTGTGCTATCACCAGCCGAAGTTGTCCCTCTCGTGATATCTGAAGTTGCCAACTGTTGAATGAGGGCTGCAAGTGCTCCATACCTCTTGTCCTGCTTAGCCTGCCTCCTAGCCTGCTCAGCCTGCATCCTAGCCTGCTCAGCTACTTGCTCCCGCAAGGCGATCAGTTCAGACTGCGATGCCCGAGATTGTGTGGAGGATGGGGAGGATCTCGTAAATATGCCATATCCATTTAAGTATCCAGACCTCTTCCCAAGCACATCAACAGCAATCTACTCCTCACTCATCGGAGTTGTGACAGAGGGCTGCGACTGTTCCTCAATCCTCTGCACCAAGGCATCCTGCCATTTAAATCAATAAGGGAATTAGAATGCTTATTGTCACACCCCGAAACCGGGCCCTGCAGTGATCCAACCTCGGGATGCGAAATTTTGGGATAAATTTGAAACTTTTGTTATGTTTCCCAAGATCCGCGTGAATGAGGATAATCAAATTCCATCACGATCAGAGTATATTTTCGCGAAAACTAAACATGGTGTTACGACTCGGAATCCGTGGCCATCGGGTTCCGTGTCGCACGCAACCAATATCACAAAGCCATCAAATAAACAGACTGGCACAAAGTGTAAATCATAGAACACTGAGCTGGTAGTAACAAGACTATTTATTTCCCACATGTTCCAATTACAATTAACAAATGTCTTAATTACAAACCCAATGAAAAAGGCTAACAAAGCCATACAAATAAACCACTAAGTGATATACTACCCCAAATGATTTTACGAGCTCCGGTGCCAAACTTGACATCTAGATGATATCAATGGGCAGCCTCTCACGTCAGACCGGTGGTCCCACCGCCTCCTCCGATCAAACACCTAAAAACAGAAAGAGTGGAAACTGGCACCAAACAAACAGGGTCAGACACGACGGTCTGGCAAGTAAATAAACAAGTAATATGAAACAAAAGGACATTCATAAAACCTGATGAAATCATTGTAAAACCGAATAAAGAGTCTAAACAATAATAGCAATAAACCATGATAAAATGATCGAAGGACCAAACGTAAATATCAAAGAAAATAAAAGAACAGTCTCAGAAGTACGAATATCTTGAAAGGATAGTAGCATGCATAAAACATTTAATAGTTGGAAATACATTTCAAATCCTAATAATGGCAACAATACGATGAAAGATCGATATCATAAACATTAGCAAGCTCCAAGAATATAATGAGTATAAACAAATAAGAATCATAAGGCAAAGAAATAAATAGATAAAACATTGGCAACCACACGTAGCTATATTCTCCTATTACCGAAGTAACAAGAGTAGACAAAACCGTAGCCACTACACGTGGGACCGGAAATAGGATCAGAACCGTAGCCATACAAATGGGACCGGCAGATCAAAATCAGAACCGTAGCCATACAAATGGGACCGGCAGATAAAAACCGTTGGCATGGTCGGTACAGACAGAATCCAAGCTGCAGCTGGCGGACAAATTAAAGAAGCCGGGTGATCAGCCCGACAAGGTGACCTAAGCCTAGTGGTGCCTTTAGTTTTCGAAACTCAAACCGATACAAATCTAACCATAATGATAATCCCCTTGGCTCAGGGGCTCACACTACAAAGCTCTGGCCCCGTCTTGCCTCGAGGTTTTATTTTCAAAATGGTTTGGAAAACCAAGATTTGGAGAAAGAAATCCATTGCTCACCTTTTTTGAAGCTCAAACAAGGAAGAAGAGCTTGAAAGATGGATCTTCTCTAGCTCAAATCTCTCAAAAATGGCATCTAAGGGAAGTTTGGAAGATGGGGAAGAAGATGAGGAGATCATTCCTCCATTTAGCATCAAAGAACAAGAGACGCATGAGGAAAGAGGAAGGGGCTAGGAGAAGAACCCTATCTCCTCCCCTTTGTTGCAGGAAAATGAAGGATGGGAGAGAAGAGAACCCAAATGGTGGTTTTATAAGGCTAAGTGGGCTGGGCCCCATGGGCCCCAATCTTCACAAGGCTGAAACTAACATTTGTGGGTCCCGAATGCGATCGACGAAGAAGACAAAATCGATCAACAAAATATCTACTTTCCAAAAAGTTATTTTCCCCAATTTCTGAAATTTTTGAAATTCATGGACAGATTTAATGTGAAAAGTCAGTTTTGCCCTTTTTCTCGAAAAAAGCATTTTCTGATCATCAAATCAAAATGGTCAAAACATGAAAGTTGTTAAACTTCATAAAATGAGTCAAAATACACCAAATTCAGAATTTTTAGAAATCGGAAGTAATTTCTCATAAAAATACATATCATATGGACCGGGTCAAACCAAAGTCAACGGTCCTCAAAATCTCAAAGGCTATGGAAAAATCTAGTCAAACTCAAAAATAAGGTCAAACCAACTCAAATCTCGCTTAAAAGTTAAACCACGATTAAAGCAATACTAAACAGATAAATTGGGGGTCGGGGTCTTACATCCTCCCCCCCCTTAGAACCCATTTGGTCCTCCAAATGGTCTAAACCACATAAAAATCAAAAACTCAAAAAGGCAAACGAAAACACTGACACTCTACGCTAAACCTCGGCAACTGAGATGCCCTCTTATCAAACCTGACGTTGAGATGTGCCTGCAAACAACATTTTGATTCGGCCGAAGGCTTCACACTGTTCCACATATCTGTTCAAAAACATACTTTTCTGACCAAACTAGAGTTCAACAATTCTTCTAATCATCCCTGGTGTCATCTGTAGTACCTATACTGGATCATTTCTTTTACTTACCTCGTCAGTCACTGTCGGACCAAGAAATTGCAAGTTCTGTCTCTTTCTATCAGCTTGGAATTCTGTGCCTTAAGTTCTTCAAAGCTGTACACAGTGCTCTCGATGCTTGCATGAAGGTGTGATCGTAGACATGTTTTCACTGAAAAATTGTCGCCCCAAAAATTCTGAAATTCCATATGTTTGCTCTAACTATGTTTCTCGAATGCATCATCAGCTTCTGGCCTCCAAGGATACCGTCAATCCTTCTTTGTTCAGAAATCACAAACTCTTAATTCTATAGGTCTCCTGTCACTGACTTGGCCTGCTACAACCCAGATGTCATACTACCCTAAACCAGATGTCAAACTGCCATAACCTGCTGAGCTGTTCTGTGTAGAAACTTCGCATGGCTTGGTTCTTCAGATTTCACTATTCGAGTCTTCTGTTGGATACCGCGATCACTGAGAGGGGGGGGTGAATCAGTGATTTCTAAAAACAGGTCTAATTCAACAACAAAACAAGTCAAATCACACAATGACACCAGATTTAACGTGGTTCACCGAAAGGCTACGTCCACGGTTCAAAGACTGTCCGAACACCAATCCGGGACAGATCTGAATCTTATTTAGTCGCACCAACGACAAAGAGCACCAACCCTTAGTCTCAGATAGCACCAACTATCTAGGAAGCACCGACTCCCTTTACAATTTATCTGCACCCACAGATAGGATCACCAAACCCTAAACACCAAGCACCAACTTGATGTAAGAACAGAATAGAAGATTAACTCTGTCTACAGCCCTTCCCCTCTACAATTCTCTCTCTCTCAATCCCTTACAAATTGAAAATAAAGCATAAACAGAGAGACACTTAACTCATGGATGAATCACCATCTTCTAGAGCATAATCTCGTCCACAATTGCTGTAGAAAACGTCACCACATCAGCACACAGCAACACACACCAGCAGCTTCTTCTTTCTCTCAAGAACTCTCTAAAACTCTTCTCTATTCTTTCTCTCTTCTAGTGTCACTTTAGAACGACCCATACATGCCTTTATATAGGTTATAGTAACCCTTAATTGTATTTAAAACAGGCTACAATTCGTTTAGAAAGAGTCCCAAACGAAATAGATAAGTGTGCTGAATTTTCGTGCAAAACTTCTAATTCTGCGCAACTCTGGTTCCCGTGCTCGGTCGACATCCTTGCTTGCTCGGTCGACCGAAGACACTGACTGGAAACAGACAACTTTCGAGCTCGGTCGACATCCTGGGGTCCCGGTCGACCGAAGACACACTGTGTCACGAAAATAACTGAGAGCTACCTGAAACTGTTTTCTGCAGGTTTCTCTTGATTCGGTCGACCGCATGGGGTGCCCGGTCGACCGACCACTCTGCTACAGAAAAACTATTTTCTGTACACTTTTCAGCTCTTTTTCCATTCTGATTTCCATCTGATTTCCATTGCATAGTTGAGCTTATTACCATCATGCTTGTGACAATGTGTTGACAATAATTCCAACTCAAATCAATACTTGAGATACTAATTCTTCAATTCATCAAAAGACTTCTCAAGTCATCTCAAATTCCAACAATCTCCCCCTTTGGAATTGTTGGCAACACTATTGGAACTTCAACACTTTCAACTCCAGCTTGCAGCTCTTCCAAGTTCTTTTCAACACTCACTTGGAATCAATTCTGAAATTCTGAAATAACAACCATGCACTGTCAACAATCTCCCCTTGCTATCATAGCATAACATCTCTTCCTAGCTTTCATAGCATAACATCTCTCCCCCTTTGACAACAAGTCCAAAGGGACCAAACCGAGGAGCGAATAGGATATTTAATTAATGCATTGCTCCCCCTTTCAAGCACAACTCCTACGGTTTAGGAGAGTGAGTAACTCCTAACTTTTTCCGGAGATACTCGAAGACTTCCTTTGGCAGAGGTTTCGTGAAAATATCAGCCACTTGCTCAGTTGTTGGAACATATTCCAACTTGACCTCTCCATCAGCAACTTTATCTTTAAGAAAATGATAACGAATTGCTACATGCTTTGTTCGAGAGTGCTGAACAGGATTCTTAGATATATGAATTGCACTCGTGTTGTCACATAGGATCGGCGTAGGATCCGTTGTAGGAACTCCTAGATCAGAGAGCATTTGCCGCATCCATAACGCTTGCGTACAACAAGTTGCCGCTGCAATATATTCCGCTTCCGCTGTCGAAAGGGATACTGAGCTTGCTTCTTACTATGCCAAGCAACTAATCTTTCTCCAAGATAAAATGCGCCGCCGCTAGTACTCTTGCGATCATCTACGCATCCAGCCCAATCGGCATCAGAATATGCAACAAGAGTGAAGGATTTGCCTTTGGGATACCAGATACCAAGCTCCATAGTACCTTTCAGATATCGAAAGATTCTTTTCACTGCTGTAAGGTGCGTTTCAGTTGGTGCTGCTTGAAAACGTGCAACCATACATACTGCTTGTAGAAGATCTGGTCTTGTAGCAGTCAAGTAGAGCAAGCTTCCTATCATAGAGCGATAGGTGGTATGATCAACGGACGAGGCCTTATCATCTTTGCTAAGCTTCGTGTTCGTTGACATTGGTGTGCTCACTGGCTTGCTGTCTTCCATATTGAACCGTTTCAGCATTTCCTTAATGTATTTCATCTGTGATATGAAGATACCATGTTTCAGCTGCTGAACTTGTAAACCAAGAAAGAACTTTAGTTCTCCAAGCATTGACATCTCAAATTCTTTCTTCATCTCTTCAGCAAAATTCGTGCACATCTCCTCATTATTGCCACCAAAGATTATGTCATCAACATAAATAATGACAACCAGCTGTTTGCTTATCTCAGTTTTGACATACAGATTGCTATCAACCATTCCTTTTCCAAAACCGATCTTGCGGAGATAGAGATCCAGCCTTGCATACCAAGCCCTTGGCGCTTGTTTCAGTCCATAAAGAGCCTTTTTCAACTTGCACACTAGATCTGAATTTTTACTGATGAGAAAACCATCAGGTTGCTCAATGTAGACCTCTTCTTCAAGTAAACCATTCAAGAAGGCTGACTTTACGTCCATCTGAAATACCTTGAAGGTTTTGTATGCTGCCAATGCAAGAAACATACGAATAGCTTCCAGACGAGCTACCGGTGCAAAGGTCTCTTCAAAATCTATGCCTTCAACTTGAGCATAGCCTTTACAAACCAACCTTGCTTTGTTTCTAATGACTTGACCATCTTCATTCAGCTTATTCCGAAAGACCCATTTAGTACCAATAACATTCTTATCAGTAGGTCTAGGAACAAGTTCCCATGTGGAGTTCTTCTCAATTTGCTCCAACTCCTCATGCATAGATTTCAACCAACTTTCATCGAGACTGGCTTCAGCCACAGTCTTGGGTTCAATGGTGGACACAAGTGAGTAATTGCTAACTACACTTTGTCAAGTTTGAACGCCTGCCTTAGGATCTCCAATGATTTGATCCTTAGGGTGTTGCTCTACCCAAGTGCTGTGCTTCTTAGGTGAAGTATCTTCTGAGTCATCCTTTGATTTTTCAGAATCATTAGATTCAGCCATCTCATCATCAATCTCACTCGAGTCCTCATAAACTGGACTGTCATTATGAGTTGCATTCTTTGGTTCAATATTCTCATCTATTCTCACATCAGCACTTTCTATGATTTTTCTGGTTCTTTTGTTAAGACATCTATATGCCTTGCTAGTAGAGGAGTAACCCAGAAATATACCTTCGTCAGCTCTTTCTTCAAATTTTCCCGGAGTTTGTTCGAGCCGCTTGATGTAACACTTGCTGCCGAAGACTCTGAAGTGCTTGATTGTTGCTTTTCTTCCAAACCATAGCTCATAGGGAGTTTTGTCTTCATGTGGCCTGATCAAGCATCGGTTTTGAATGTATACGGCCGTATGAATTGCCTCTTTCCAATACTTGTCAGCCATCTTGCTTTCACTTAGCATCGTACGAGCCATCTCTTGTACGGTGCGATTCTTCCGTTCCACAACTCCATTTTGCTGTGGAGTTCTAGGGGCTGAGTACTGTCTTTGAATGCCATGATGTTCACAATATTTAGTGAACTCTTCAGATGTGAACTCGCCTCCACGTTCAGACCTTAAAATCTTGATACGTTTTTCCAATTGATTTTCAACCTGTGCTTTAAACACTTTAAAACGATCAAGTGCTTGATGCTTATGCTTAAGAAACAATACCCATGTCATACGAGTATAATCATCAATGCATAACATGAAATACTTATCTCCATTGGTGCTTTGAATTCGCATTGGTCCACAGAGATCAGTGTGCACTAGCTCAAGAGGTTTCTTGGAATGATGCTCCTTTGACTTGAACATAACCCTCGTTTGCTTTCCCTTTTGGCAAGAGTCGCAAATGGGATTGGAAGGCTTTTCAACTTTAGACATGCCTCTTACAGCCTTTGAATTGCAAATCTTTGACATGTTATCAAAGCTTAGATGCCCAAGGCGTTTGTGCCACAACCAACTTTCCTCTGTCCGACTCATCAAGCAGGTCTTTTCAGCTCCATCTGACAATGTATAGAGATTTCCAGCAGTTCTTGATCCAGTTGCCACTGTTTTGCCGTTGCTACTCTTCTTGATGGCAAACCCATTCTTTGTGAAGATAACTTTGTGACCCTTGTCACAGATCTGGCTCACACTAAGCAGGTTGTGTCTCAATCCAGACACATATAAGACTTCTTCCGATCTGATCTTGTTTGCCATAAGCTGAATAACACCTTTTCCGCAGATTTTGGCACCATCATTGTTGCCAAACTTCACTGAACCGCCTTCATAGTGCTGTAATTTGATGAATTTCTCTTTATCACCAGTCATATGGCTTGAACAACCACTATCAAGGACCCATGGTGCTGCCTTCTTTTGTGCATTGAATGCCATTTGCACAATGAGAGATTCTTTGGGACTTTCTGCACTTTGCTTTGCTCTCCAAGCCTTGACTAACTTGGGTTTCTTTTCAACCTGAAATTTGTTAGCAATAGGCAACCTACAATCCCTAGCCAAGTGTCCATAATTGTGACACATATAGCACTCAATTTTGTGGCTACTTAGGATTGAAAAAGGATTCCTAGTCACAAATGGGCTGTTTCTTACATAGAATTTGCAATCAGCTCTTTTATGTCCAAACATATTACAATGAAAGCAATAACCATAGAATTTGTATCTTCTTTGTGGCTGGTTAGTCTTCATTACCTTTCTAACATGAATGGACTCCTTTCTAGGTTGAGTGGGCTTCATAGAATTAGAAGGTGCAGTGACTTGCTTCACAAACTCTTTCTTTTCAGGAGGTGCAATCTTAGAGGATTCTCCTTTCTCAAATCCTAGACCAAATCTGAAGTGGGCTGGTCTTTGAACTTTCAGTAGTTCATCGAGTTTCATAGTCCCTTCAATCGCTTGGAGCGCTTTGAGTTTTTTGCTATTTTCCAAATTTTCAGCCTTTGCTCTAGCGATCTCAGTTTCAAGTTTCATAGCCTCTTCCTTTTTGATACTTATTTGGTTTTCAAGGACTTCTACCATTCTTTTATATTCTTCTACTTGAGTTTTCAAAGCAATAATAGAACTTTCAGATTCATGGAGAAGTTTCAGATTTTTCTTACTTGATTTGCGTTCCATGCTTAGCTCCTCAAGTGCGGCTATGAGTTCCTCTTCAAGATTGACTTCAGCCTCCTCTTCCTCTTCCGGATCTACCTCTTCTTCTTCTTCAACAGTGACCATGAAGAGAGCTTCGGTTGATTCATCATCGTCTGAAGTTTCAGACGTGCTGTCATCTTGTTGACATAGAAAGTTTTTAGCTTTGCCCCCTTTTCTGAAATTTCTCTTTCCTTTACTCTTTTCAGCATAAGAGTCATTATCATTGTCTTCTTTTAGCGGACACTTCGCAGCAAAGTGACCAATACCTCCACAATTGAAGCATTTAAAGGGTAGCTTCCCTTTGTACTTGCCATTGCTTCCTTTCTTCAATTTTCTAACAAATTGAGCCTCAAGCTCATCATCATCAGAATCAACATCATGACCAGCAGTCTCTTTTGCCTTTTTCTGAACTTTGAAGGCCGCTTCTTTATCAGATGAAGACGTCTTTCCTATGCGCATCTCATAGGCAGTTAGAGAACCATGTAATTCATCCATGGAAAATGCATTCAGATCTTTGGCTTCTTCAATGGCTGAGACTTTTGAATCAAACCGGGGAAGAAGAGATCTTAGAACCTTTTTGACGATGACCGGCTCTTTAATCTCCTCCCCTAGTCCACGAATGTCATTCGTGACTTCATTCACTCGTTGCATATACGAGTCAACGTTCTCGCTTTCCTCCATGCGAAGAGACTCGAATTGAGAGCGATGAGTTTGCAATTTGGCTTCTTTAATCTTCTCATCACCTTCATGTATGCTTTGCAACTTATCCCAAATTTCCTTGGCTGTTTTGCATGCAATTACTTTGACAAGCTCGCTGTCCACAAGGCCACTAAAGAGTGCATTCTGCGCCTTGGAGTCGTTGTCTGCCAACTTCTTCGATGCAGTATCATTGGGTACGGTGGCAGCATTGTAACCGGCTCTGACAGCCTCCCAAACATCATAGCCAAGAGATTTGATGAAGGCTTGCATCCTAATCTTCCAGAAAGAGTAATTAGAACCATCAAACAGAGGTGCTTTCATATTCCCTGTATTGACTACCATGTGATTTGACAAGAGATCACCCTTAGCGTATTAAACTGATCAAGGGAGCCTCGCTCTGATACCAATTGTTGGATACCGCGATCACTGAGAGGGGGGGGGGTGAATCAGTGATTTCTAAAAACAGGTCCAATTCAACAACAAAACAAGTCAAATCACACAATGACACCAGATTTAACGTGGTTCACCGAAAGGCTACGTCCACGGTTCAAAGACTGTCCGAACACCAATCCGGGACAGATCTGAATCTTATTTAGTCGCACCAACGACAAAGAGCACCAACCCTTAGTCTCAGATAGCACCAACTATCTAGGAAGCACCGACTCCCTTTACAATTTATCTGCACCCACAGATAGGATCACCAAACCCTAAACACCAAGCACCAACTTGATGTAAGAACAGAATAGAAGATTAACTCTGTCTACAGCCCTTCCCCTCTACAATTCTCTCTCTCTCAATCCCTTACAAATTGAAAATAAAGCATAAACAGAGAGACACTTAACTCATGGACGAATCACCATCTTCTAGAGCATAATCTCGTCCACAATTGCTGTAGAAAACGTCACCACATCAGCACACAGCAACACACACCAGCAGCTTCTTCTTTCTCTCAAGAACTCTCTAAAACTCTTCTCTATTCTTTCTCTCTTCTAGTGTCACTTTAGAACGACCCATACATGCCTTTATATAGGTTATAGTAACCCTTAATTGTATTTAAAACAGGCTACAATTCGTTTAGAAAGAGTCCCAAACGAAATAGATAAGTGTGCTGAATTTCGTGCAAACTTCTAATTCTGCGCAACTCTGGTTCCCGTGCTCGGTCGACATCCTTGCTTGCTCGGTCGACCGAAGACACTGACTGGAAACAGACAACTTTCGAGCTCGGTCGACATCCTGGGGTCCCGGTCGACCGAAGACACACTGTGTCATGAAAATAACTGAGAGCTACCTGAAACTGTTTTCTGCAGGTTTCTCTTGATTCGGTCGACCGCATGGGGTGCCCAGTCGACCGACCACTCTGCTACAGAATAACTATTTTCTGTACACTTTTCAGCTCTTTTTCCATTCTGATTTCCATCTGATTTCCATTGCATAGTTGAGCTTATTACCATCATGCTTGTGACAATGTGTTGACAATAATTCCAACTCAAATCAATACTTGAGATACTAATTCTTCAATTCATCAAAAGACTTCTCAAGTCATCTCAAATTCCAACATCTTCTACCCTTGACATGTAAAGTCGACCTTGGAAATCCAATCTGTGTTCACAACTCCATATTCTAATCTTTCTGTGCCGTACCCAGAATTCCTGCCCACATCTAATTCCATCTGTTTGCTGCTCTTGATCTCTTACCTGATACTGTGTTATCAACCAAATAAACCTTCCAAGCTGGCATCATTCCCAGATAAAGCTGAAACTTTCAATCCAAGTCTTGAATGATGTTTATTCTTTCATAGATCTAACTTTGTTTCTGACTGAACCAGTACACGTCCTGACATCCATCAACCCTTCAATTCTCACACTTCCGACTCCAACCATAAACTATTACAACTCATTCCATTCGATGCAAAACAAATCTTAAAATCTTAAACATAGGGACTAAAACTATTACTTAGTTGAATTCCATCATTTTAAAACATAGTAGAAACCAAACCTCCAAATTGTCGAATAAAGCTTAAATAAATAAAGTGTATCAAAGTTTGAATATGAAACAACATTATTCGTTTTGAAATTCATATTTTCATAACCCAGTAAATCATCGAAACAGCCAACAATTTCAAATCAGGATTTCAAAAATAAATCAAATTCATGTAGTATGACCATACATTAAACTTTGCGAAAATCTACAAAAATCTGAGTGTTAGTTAAACACTAAACCTTGTTGAAATTTGAATTCATTTGTTCGTAAAAAATCTTACGGAAATCTAAACAAAGTTGAGCGTTAAAACAAATGTAGGAAATCTGCATATAATCTAAACACAAAAACCCTTAAGAAATTCATTTTGCATAGCCAAAGAAAATCAATCAATGAAATAGAAATTTCACACTGTGCTTTGAAAAAGAAACACAATTTTAGTTACATGTTTTTAAAGATCAGTTTATGCACTAGTCTCTACAATCCAACATTAAAAACATTCCTCCATTTCTGACCAAACATATACAAAATTTTTGAAATCTTTAAGGTTTTGAAATGTAGATGTCAACATTTAAGAAAATCAAAACAAAAGCAAAATTTCAAGATCATTGTAAAACAATATCTTAAGAAGATTAAACAAAATCCGAAACACAAATCCTTATGAAAATAAAATCATGTGACTTATGAAAAGAGTATAATGACATAGTTTATTTCAAGGATAAACCAAAGAAGAAACATAAATCCATTGTTTAAACACTGCAAGGATAAATCATAGACATTAAGAAAAAATGTAACAAAAGATGAAAACATCATGAAAATCATTCTCACCAAGAAAAGGGACATCACCATAACTGAGGTATACACTTGCATCTGCATGTTGTCCAATCCAATATCCTATAAGTCGGTAAAATCCACAAGGTTTCCTCTGCTGCCAAAAATTATCTTGACCACAACGAACCATCCACTTGGTATTGCCTCTGAAAACTACACTGGCTAAGCTACAAGTCCTGAAAATTCTCAGCCAAATCCATGACAAGGCTCGTCGAATCCGGGAAATCCCTGAGTTTCTTGTACTAACTTCTAGTCTTACTAACTAAGAATCACCTCTCCCTTCATAAAATCAATAGTTGATATGCCTTTTACAGTCCTTCATCTTGGAAAGATGGTCTGAGTTCACCCAAAAATCCACATTTACTTACCTTAGTACGCTGCATGATGATCTTCGATTAGCTGAAAGGGGGTCTTCAAATACTGCTCAAGTTCTACTTTGGCGGCAATTGCACATGTCTTCTCTCATTAACCACAATGAAGATGCTGAAGGCTGAAAGTCTGCTGATGTTCTCCGAAAACAACATACTAAGTTCACAGGGTTCTCAGTCTCCGACACAAGCATAGACAAAAGACACCGAACAAGAGTATGGAGACTTTAAATTCTCCACCACTAAGGAGGAAATTTGGTCATCCAAATCTCCTAACAACAAGAACTGCAAGAAAAGACAAGCAAAGTCTCCCGAACTGAAAGAAAAGCCTATTGGAATTTGAGATGCCTTGAGAAGTCTTATGAAGCATTGAAGTGTTTAGTATCTCAAGTATCATTTTGTGTTGGAATTATTGTCAACACAATGTCACAAGTGTGGTGTTGATAGTGTGGTGTTGATAGAGCTTCAAAGAGAAAACAGAGCTGAAACAGTACAGGAAATCAGAATTCCTGAAGTAGTGTGGCCGGTCGACCGGGGACCCCACGCGGTCGACCGGGCAAGAGAAGTCTGCAGAAGACAGTCTCAGTTAGCTCCCAGTTATTTGTTGCCATAGTGTGTCACCGGTCGACCGAGGACCCCACGCGGTCGACCGAGCAGGGGAAACAAGAATTGAGCAGAACTAGAAGTTTTGCACGAAAATTCAGGAAACTTATGTATTTCGTTTGGGACTCTTTCTAAACGAATTCTAGCCTAATTTGAACACTCTTTAGGGTTACCATAACCTATATAAAGGCTTGCTAAGTTCATTTTCATTAGGAGAGAAGAGAAGAGAGAACAAAAGAGAGGGTTTTGGAGAGAAGAGTGATTGGAGAAGAAGGTGCTGCTGTGTGCTGTTGTGCTGCAAGTTTCTACAGCAAGTTGGACGAAAATATGCTCATGAAGATGGTGATTCGTCCATAGATAAGTGTCTCACTTTTTATGCTTTAAATTTCAATTTGTAAGGGATTGAGAGAGATAGATTGTAGAGGGGAAGGGCTGTAGAAAAGTTCTCTACTTTAATTCTGTAGAACATCAAGTTGGTGCTTGGTGTTAGGGGTTTGGTGATCCTATCTGTTGGTGCAGATAAATTGTAAAGGGGGTAGGTGCTTCCTAGATAGTTGGTGCTATCTGAAACTTAAGGGTTGGTGCTCTTTGTCGTTGGTGCGACTAAATAGATTCAGACCTGTTCCGGATCGGTGTTCGGACAGTCTTTGAACCGTGGACGTAGCCTTTTGGTGAACCACGTTAAATCTGGTGTCCTTGTGTGATTTGATTTTCTTTTGTTGTTAAATTGGACCTGTTTTTAAGGGATCACTGATTCACCCCCCTCTCAGTGATCGCGATATCTAACAAAGCCGACTCAAATTCAAAGAAACAAAGACACGAGAAAACAAATCGACACAATCTAACGAATCCTCACCACACGTCTTAATGTCTCTAGAGTATTTTATTTCCTAGAAACTAACCAACTCTGATACCAATCCTGTCACACCCCGAAACCGGGCCCTGCAGTGATCCGACCTCGGGATGCGAAATTTTGAGATAAATTTGAAACTTTTGTTATGTTTCCCAAGATCCACGTGAATGAGGATAATCAAATTCCATCACGATCAGAGTATATTTTCGCGGAAACTAAACATGGTGTTACGACTCGGAATCCGTGGCCATCGGATTCCGTGTCGCACGCAACCAATATCACAAAGCCATCAATTAAACAGACTGGCACAAAGTGTAAATCATAGAACACTGAGCTGGTAGTAACAAGACTATTTATTTCGCACATGTTCCAATTACAATTAACAAATGTCTTAATTACAAACCCAATGAAAAAGGCTAACAAAGCCATACAAATAAACCACTAAGTGATATACTACCCCAAATGATTTTACGAGCTCCGGTGCCAAACTTGACATCTAGATGATATCAAAGGGCAGCCTCTCACGTCAGACCGGTGGTCCCACCGCCTCCTTCGATCAAACACCTAAAAACAGAAAGAGAGGAAACTGGCACCAAACAAACAGGGTCAGACATGACGGCCTGGCAAGTAAATAAACAAGTAATATGAAACAAAAGGACATTCATAAAACCTGATGAAATCATTGTAAAACCGAATAAAGAGTCTAAACAATAATAGCAATAAACCATGATAAAATGATCGAAGGACCAAACGTAAATATCAAAGCAAATAAAAGAACAGTCTCAGAAGTACGAATATCTCGAAAGGATAGTAACCTGCATAAAACATTTAATAGTTGGAAATACATTTCAAATCCTAATAATGGCAACAATACGATGAAAGATCGATATCATAAACATTAGCAAGCTCCAAGAATATAATGAGTATAAACAAATAAGAATCATAAAGCAAAGAAATAAACAGATAAAACATTGGCAACCACACGTAGCTATATTCTCCTATTACGGAAGTAACAAGAGCAGACAGAACTGTAGCCACTACAAGTGGGACCGGAAATAGGATCAGAACCGTAGCCATACAAATGGGACTGGCGGATCAAAATCAGAACCGGAGCCATACAAATGGGACCGGCAGATAAAAACCGTTGCCATGGTCGGTACAGACAAAATCCAAGCTGCAGCTGGCGGACAAATTAAAGATCCCAAGCCAGGAGATCAGCCCGACTAGGTGACCTAAGCCTAGTGGTGCCTTTAGTTTTCGAAACTCGAACCGATACAAATCTAACCATAATGATAATCCCCTTGGCTCAGGGGCTCACACTACAAAGCTCTGGCCCCGTCTTGCCTCGAGATTTTATTTTCAAAATACTAGTCTTATCAAAATAATAGTCTCATCGAAGAAATCCCGAATGTGACGAACCACTCCAATCTCCTTTCAAAACGATTCGGAGAAAACATACGAATATCCATGGTAAACCGCTCAAATACACATCAAAGTTATTTGTATAAAATCATACGATTAATCCTTTTGAATATGGAAAACCCCATGATTTTATAACAAATCACCGATGCTATTTAAATTAGTTCACCGAAGAATACAAATACAAATACATTCTCGAACTTGAAATGGAATGGGTAGTGGAGAATGAATTAATGACTTACCAAGGAACCATCTCAATACACATTCAACCTTTAAACATTGATTAATAAAGAGTGTGTTTGATGCCAATGAAAATCCACAACATTTAAATGATAAAGTGGGTATTGAGACTCGAAAGGTTCCCGGGTAACTTCACACACGACCATTCTCTCATTGATCCCATCCCATTTCACAATTTCCAAGTATCAAAATAATCCCAACTTTCATGGGCTTCCAAGCATTAAAAAGAAGATTTGTGGGCCTCAAAACAAATAGAATAAATGAGGCGAAATGGGCCTAAAACAAGTTCATAAATGGCTCACCAACCATCCCAAACAGGCCCCTAAAAACAGTCCAAAAGGCAGCACAAGAAGTCGCAGAACGGGCCCTGGACAGGTCTGGGCTTCGCTCGAGCGACCCAGGGCCCGCTCGAGCGAAGCCCAGACAGTACCTGGTCCGCTCGAGCGGCCCACTGGGTCGCTCGAGCGGACTGGGCCCTGTCCAGTCCGCTGGAAGTGCAGATTTGCACTTCCTCCTTCCTTTTCTGATTTTTTTTCTTTCTTCATCCTTTCTCCCATGTTTTCCATGCTTCCTTGAGCTTCTCATACTAATTGAAAACCATCAAACACATCCACACACCAATTTATATGCCATTCCATCAAACAAAATCAAGTGCAAACATAATCTTCTTCATTCATTAAGAAACCAAAGTTCTTGGAACAAAAGGAGTTGGTCTATAGAAGATGAATCCAAGAACATAAACATTCCAAAAATATAAATTTCAAAGAAAATACATATAAAACATTGCCTAACATATTAATGTAAAACCATGGTATGGAAAAGAGAGAGCTATATAAAGAGGAAATTCACAAAACCATGTATATTAAACAAATCACCATTATTAGCTGAATATTCACTTGCCTTGGGTCAAGAGGAGATGCAAAGCACTCTAAGATGGTCCTCTTATAGCCCCAAGCTCCAAATCACAAAACCCCAAAAATAACTCATGAATAAACCCTAGAAAACAAATCCATTGCAATACTCAAGGAGAACCTTTGCATGTATGGCAAACACATTCTAAATGGTTTGAAAACCAAGATTTGGAGAAAGAAATCCATTGCTCACCTTTTTTGAAGCTCAAACAAGGAAGAAGAGCTTGAAAGATGGATCTTCTCTAGCTCAAATCTCTCAAAAATGGCATCTAAGGGAAGTTTGGAAGATGGGGAAGAAGATGAGGAGATCATTCCTCCATTTAGCATCAAAGACAAGAGACACATGAGGAAAGAGGAAGGGGCTGGGAGAAGAACCCTATCTCCTCCCCTTTGTTGCAGGAAAATGAAGGATGGGAGAGAAGAGAACCCAAATGGTGGTTTTATAAGGCTAAGTGGGCTGGGCCCCATGGGCCCCAATCTTCACAAGGCTGAAACTAACATTTGTGGGTCCCGAATGCGATCGACGAAGAAGACAAAATCGATCAACAAAATATCTACTTTCCAAAAACTATATTTTCCCCAATTTCTGAAATTTTCGAAATTCATGGACAGATTTAATGTGAAAAGTCAGTTTTGCCCTTTTTCTCGAACGCATTTTCTGATCATCAAATCAAAATGGTCAAAACATAAAAGTTATTAAACTTCATAAAATGAGTCAAAATACACCAAATTCAGAATTTTTAGAAATCGAAAGTAATTTCTCATAAAAATACATATCATATGGACCGGGTCAAACCAAAGTCAACGGTCCTCAAAATCTCAAAGGCTATGGAAAAATCTAGTCAAACTAAAAAATAAGGTCAAACCAACTCAAATCTCACTTAAGAGCTAAACCACGATTAAAGCAATACTAAACAGAGAAATTAGGGGTCGGGGTCTTACACTTATATGGCATTTTAAGTCGATTATTATTTTATTTATTAGCCAACGTACATGTCTTTGGTGAGCCACCTCGTTTACCCACTCTTTGCTCTTTTCTCTGTAGCGGGTGTCGCGGAAGAACTGAGTAATTGGCGGCGCTTGACTGGCATTCCGTGCCATCTGTTATTTGAAATAGTTTTGTATAAGATATTAATCTAGCTAAATATTGATAAATTAATAAAGTCAATGCAGTTTCTTCATATGAATATAATTAGTACCACCATAGACATCCTTGATGTAAATGACCTCGAGCCACTAGTATGATTATATGGCAACTTGGCTCAACTTTCTTTAGCCTTTGCAGACTTCGCCTACATAGATAAAAAATAATACAATAGCAATCGTTTATAAATCATTACTAATAGAATTATGATGGAATATAGTAAATTGACTGTAGATAACATTCAATGGTAACTTCCAAGCTGGTGATTCCCAGCATTGTGAGATCATAACTCGCCAATCATTTGCATCACAACCCGGTGCCGGGTGGTCATGTGGTTGGGGAACCCCCTGCTCCAACAATTCGAGGTAGTGACTATGCAGCTCATATTTTCAACTCTTGTAGAAAGTACTACATTGGCGGTCATTGTCCGCCTTGATCTGCATGTCGCCCTCGTAGTCCCCAATATCAAAATATTGCTGCATTAAGGGAGAGCCATATAAAGATTAGTAATAACAAAATATAATCAGATATTGTAATGAGGATCACAACTAGCATAATTTGAATAGATATTTCTTGTTTCAGTTTACCTTAACTGCAGCAATAACACCAAGCTTGATCCCACTGTCAAGCTTCTTCCAGCCATGGGACTTTACTGGGGCAACAGCTCTAATGGCTAACCCAAGATGGTAACCAGTAAAGGGGCATGTTCCCCTTTTGGCCTATGGCTGGAGGTCGGGATCTGAACTGGGATGTTATGACCCAGCTGTCTTCTAAGCTTCGATGCATTCTTCCCTCACGTGACACCCCTTACGCGGGTCGGTTGCAAAGAGGGTGGACCTGATGCTGTTAAGATGACAACGGTAAATGAGTTAGTGAACACAAATCATTAAATTAAAGTGAATTCAGGATTTTAAAGGGTCATAATATTCTCACCTATGCTGCTACCAGCTGTCTGAGGACTCGGCGGCAGCTGGGACGGCTGAGGAGGGGTCGGTAAGGGATGTGTGATGCGAGGCTAAGTCGGTAAGGGCTGTGTGGTCAGCGGCTGAGTCGGTAACGCCGCTGTGGTCGGTAAGGCCACCTGTGTGCTATCTGCACCAGCTGAACTGAGTGCGGCTGCAATAGTCCGAGCACATTTGACCCTATTGTCCCGAGGCATATCTGCAATCTGGATTAAAGCAAATTGACAAGGAACATAAATAATCAATAGCAAAGATCAATATGATTAGTAAAGTGAATGTCAGCAACTGACATTAAATGTAATATAAATCATTCTAGCACGAGTGTCAACATCAAAAATAATAATTTTAAACTACATGTCATGACATTCACATAACGATTACCTCTTCGATTGAGAAGAAGATGCCTCATCTTCTACATCATCATCTGTCGTGAGAATATAGTCCTCATCCTTATCATTCCCAGTGACATGCTTCTTTCCCTTCTCGTTTGTCCCTTTATTAGCCGAACCAAATATAGCACGTGCGGTTCGCTAGATACCTAGAGATGCAAGTTTTTTCTGCATTCTGCTTAATTGTTTTTTTTCTCTCTGATAAATAATTGGAAGCTTGCAATTGACGGGACAACTCTCCTGGTTTGACCCATTTTTTCCCTCTGTTTGGCATCTTTTGCAACTATGAATTATATAAATAGGATTAAAATGTGAAATGTAAAAAAAATTTATCAATATTCGACATATCACAAGAGAAAATGAAATTGAAGACAATGTCATTATGTAAGTCAAGATCTTTATTAATTTACTTAATAATTACATGTGTAAAACCTGAAACAAATACTACATGTCATATTCATTATCATCATCTTCCTCACTATCAACATCATTTTCTTCTTCATCTTCATACTCCGCCAGTGTTTCATCCTCGTCTTGGCCATCCTTGTCTGCTGACTCATCATTGAGAATGATCTCAGGATCTATATCATCCATAGAGTGTTGGACACTAGTACCATCGACGAGGATTGGGACAACAAATGATGATTCGTCCTGCTGAAATGCATCATTAGGCGCATCATAATCGTCGTTGTCGTCATCCCGCTTAGCGGGTACATCCACAAACCACAAGGCTTGACCCATTCTACGACTCTTAATTTTTTCCTCTGCTGGTGTCATTGACGTAGAAGACTTGTGATACCTGACATGGTAGGACAAATGGATCATCCGTACACCAACGACCAGTGATATCAATGCTTGTAACATGGTCTTCGATGTTTATCTTGTGCTTGGTACTAGTGTTGTACCACTCACATTCAAATAGGACCACCTTACCCCCGTGCCGATAGGACAATTCCCATACTTTACAAATGTAGCCATAGTAGTCATGTTTCTCCCTTTCGTATTCCCCTTCCACGACCAAACCACTACTATGGCTCCTACGACATCTCTCACGGTCTTTAGTGTGGTATCGGACGCCGTTGCAATCACACCCCTGATAGAGATTCACTTGGGACATAGGGCCATTTGCTAATGACCACATCTCATCAGACGCTTCCCGTGAACCTAGAGTTCGCAATTGATTCATCTACATAGGCAAATTACGTCAGATGTATTGGACATATGTTATTTAAAAACAAATCCAATAATATCTATCAATTATAATGATCCAACGTTTATGTCTTACACGTTGTTTGAACCATTTTGCAAATTCTCTTCGTTGTATCTGCCCGACGTCTCCACTTCTTTGCTCCTGCACTAAATTCTTGTGTTCCCTACTCAAGGTATTTTTTTACTGAATAAGTAAATATAGATAATGAATAAATGAGTAAAAAAAAGCAATGCATAAATATGGCTAGATTGAAGCACATACTGAAGATATGGCAACACCTCGGGGCAATTATTCAACACAAACCAATGCGCCATGTCACGATCTTTTTGAGAAGGATCATGTGCCCTTGGCATCATTCCGAGGGGACGAACAGTTTGTGTGAAGACCGACATCCCCGGGCCACGTTCGCCACCATCACTATAACGCTCTACTCTATCAGTCTGCCTTAAATACATTGAACAAAAAGTGAGACACTCTTTGACAATGTAAGCCTTTGCGATCGAACCTTCAGGCCGAGCTCGGTTGCGAACGTACCCTTTTAGGGTCTTCAGAAACCTTTAAACACCAATGATAACAACCATGATTTGCCAATGTAAGGTAACAGCATTAATACATAAATAATTAATCAATGGTCACCAGCTATTACCTTTCAATCGGGTGACATCCACCGATATTGCACAGGTCCACCAAGCATGGCCTCGCGTGGCAAGTGGTACCGATAGATGGACCATCACATCAAAGAAAGCAGGAGGAAGATCCTCTCAAGCTTGCACAATATTAAAAACTATCCACTCCTCCAATTTTTTCAAATCATCTTGTCTCTGTGTTTTCGAGCAGAGGTCTTGGAAAAGCTGCCTAACTCAAACAATGTTGTACAGATATCCTTATTCAGAAAGCCGCGCATGCCAATAGGAAGGATGCGTTGGATAAGGACGTGGCAATCATGGCTCTTCAAACCAGCTAATTTATCATTTTTTCGAGGTGACACACCTCGAGAGGTTCGCCGCAATAACCGTCTGGGTATTTGATGGACTTCAAGAATTCATAAAATCCATCTCTATGTTTTGGCTCCAGAGTGTAAGAGGCATGCGGCTTCAAGCTTGATCCATCACCTCTCTCCACTAGATGCAACTCTGGTCTGATGCCCATATTTTTCAAATCCTTACGCGCTTTCTTCGGTGTCCTTGTTTTTGCCCTTTATGCCCAAAATTGTTCCAACCAAAGCTACACATACGTTCTTCTCAATGTGCATAGGATCAAGGTTGTGTCGGAGTTTTTTGCACTTCCAATAAGGCCATTCAAATAGGATGCTTTTCTTTGTCCAATTCAGTTCTCCATAGTCACGCGGTCTTTTGTTATTCTTGCCAAACTTGACCGGCACTATCTCTTCGAGCTGGTCCAGTACCTTCTGCCCCAGTAGATCCAAAGAATTCTTTTCACGCTCAGGCTGACCATTGAAGGCCTTGCTTCTACGCCATTGGTGGTTTAGTTCCAAGTATTTTCGATGGCCAATGTAACCAATCTTATCCTTCAACTTCACCCCTAACGAGCTATCATTACACGAGGGGCAAGCGTTATAACCCTTTGTGCTCCACCCAGACAAGTTACCATATGCAGGAAAGTCATTTATCGTCCACATCACAGCCGCATGCATTTGAAAGATTTCCTTAGTGGAGGCATCATAAGTCGATACACCATGATCCCACAACTCCTTCAACTCATCAACCAAGGGCCTCAAATATACATCGATATCGTTTCCTGGTGAGTGCGGTCCTGGGATGAGTAATGACATCATCAAGAATGGCTCCTTCATGCACATCCATGGTGGCAAATTATAAGGCATAAGTATGACAGGCCACATGCTATACGAGGTAGCTCATGTTTACCCGAAAGGATTGAATCCATCGGTGGCTAATCCCAGTCTCACCTTACGTGTCTCTTGGGCAACTCTGGATATTTCATATCAAATTCTTTCCACTCCACTGAATCAGCCGGATGCCGTGCTATCCCATCATCAACCCGCTTATCACTATGCCATCTTATCTCTGTGGCTGTCTTCCTTGACATATACAATCTGCGTAACCTCGGTATCAATGGGAAGTAACAAAGCACCTTATGAGGGATCTTCTTTCGCTTGCCATCATTGACCTTGTACCTAGGCTCTTCGCATTCAGGACATTTATCCAATTGAGCATGCTCTTTCCAATATAGCACACAATTGTGTTTGCAAGCATCTATGTTCTTGTATCCCATGCCCAAGTCACGCAATAATCTCTTCGCCTCGTAAACCGATGCCGGCACCACATGTCCTTCGGGTAAAAGTCCTTAAAAATCTGCAGAACCTTGTCGAATGACTTATTGCTACAACCCCACTTCTACCTCACATGCAATATCTTTATGACAAACGATAACAAAGTATCTGAGCTTTTGCATCCTGGGTACAGGCCCACGCTAAGAAGCCTTCAACAAATTTTCAAAATCATGCACATCATCCCTCTCTCGAGTTTCTTCATCCAAATAAGTTCCCCTACGATGGTCCTCTATCAACTCATTGCATTCATCATGATTATCTTCTGATTCAGCCTCACTCTCATCCGAATCATCGGGTTGAACTATGGGTTCCCGGTGATATATCCACTGCATGTATGAGACCATCATTCCGTTAATGTGCAAATGCTTTCTCACTGTATCATAGTCCTGCATCAAATGGTTACAGCAATCATTACACGGGCACCTTATCAACACCGCACCGCCCGAATTCGACTTTGCAAAATCAATAAATGAGATCATCCCATCTATGTACTCTGCATCAAATCGATTCTGATAACGTAATATCCAACTCCTGTCCATATCTGACCGAATCACAAGTAAATAGCAATTAGATATTGAGCATTTATGTGCATGTTTTGGGTTGTAAGAATTCTACGGATCTACTCCAATGTTTCGTTTCACAAATGCTCAAGTATACCGAGCCTCTTTGTCCGAGGTCGACCGCGTGGAGGTGGGGTCGACCGGGCCAAGTACAATTTCTCTCTTTTTGGGATTTTCACCCTATGTTAGATGGACTTCTATGGAACTTTGGCTTCCCTTTTTTGGACTCATTTGACTATGCATGAGAAAGTTTTTGAACCGACATTTCTCATGGTTATTTCCGGCTAAATCGAGATCATTATAACTCAATCTTGTTCGGTATGGGACAACGGGGTTGTTTGTTTGTGGGGATTTACATGTAAATAATACACAAGTGACAAAGTTACATATTGAGGCCCTTTTTTGTTCTAAAAATACAGATCTATGCATTGCTTGACAAAAATATTGTATCTTCAAATAAATGTTAGGAGTGGAAATATGAAAGGCGGTCCATTAATTTTTGTCCAAAAATCTTCACACCTATGACTTTTTGTCTATACGAAAACAATTCACATCAAAAGCGGAACGTCATAGACGTACTTGTATTTTATCTCGCACCTTTCTTAGTTTAGTCTTTTTCCCTTTAAGTATCTGTTTTGTAATCTTTCTGAATTTTTCTTATAGCCTAAGTCCAATGAATGTATTTAAGTAAGTAAAGGAAATCCATGTGTAAAAGAAAAGTTCATTCTTTGATGTCCATGATGCTTATTTAAGAATATCTCATCTATATACTTGAAATCTTCAATAATATTTATTCATGTTTTCTCTTCTCTTTGAGATTTGAGTCAGACATACAATACGAATGAGACGGTAGAGCATTATGTATCAAAAGGCAAAGGGCAAGCATTTATGTTTATCAAAAAAAAGGAAATATATTTTTTAAATTATTTTCACAAAAAAAAAATCACATATAAGCCAGGGCTGCAGTCATTGAGGCATGATCGCAGCTATGATCTAATTTACTCCGAGGGTCTCTCATTTTTAGTTGATCAAATTAGTTCATCACATATAAGCCCCTTTAAATAGAACTTGAACAAGTTACAACATGATCAATTTCAAAAGTGTATACCACATTGACTGAGGTGAAATTTGTGTGGTCAGGTCCTATTCATGGTGAGTTGAGACACTCTAGAATTTTCTCCAGACAAGGAAGAGGAAGCAGGTCCTGAAGATAATTTCAGGTTCAGATTGGGTGGTAGGGGCTGGGGTAGGGGTACGCGGGTCTTGTGCTTTCTTGAGTACCCAGATACATTGAGCCTTAATGTATCCCATGTATCTCAATGTCTTCTCACCGTAGAATTTGGGGCCATTTTCTCAGATCTCCGCCCTTAAGATTCACTTTGAATTCCTTAAAGATTGTGGTTAAAAACATGCATAAGGCAGAGCAAACTATTAATTCAATGTTTCAAACACACTAATCTATACAACAAGTTGTTTCAGATGGTAGTAGTGGCCGAACCAGATAATTTTCACTTCAGGAGGCCAATATCAAAATGAAAATCCCTTGGGGGAGTGGCCATGGGGCATATACAGAAAAGGAATAAATTTTCTATAACATTGGGGGATTTTCAAAATTCCTTCAAAACCAAATGGGTAGAGGGAGGAGAGCAGACACAGAAAAGGGGGATGAGGGAGAGAGAGGAGAGGGGGAAGGGAGGGGTATACCTTTGCAGGCGAGGCTTCCATGGATATGAGAGGAGGAAGATGAAGGCTAACCGGCCGTCTGGGGGCTGCTGCTGCGATCGTCCGGGTGCTGCTGTGATCGTCCCAAACCTGGGACCGGTCTGGAGAGAGTGAGAGAGTGAGAGAGAGAAAAGAGAGAGCGAGAGGGAGAGGGAAGTAGTAGATCGAGAGAGGGAAAGTGCAGACAGAGAGAGCGAGAGCGAGAGACCAAGTGAGTGAGAAAGAAGAGAGAGAGAGAGAGAGAGAGAGAGAGAGAGAGCGAGAGAGAGAGAGAGAGAGCGAGGGAGAGAGCAAGATGTAGAGGAGTGAGAAAGAAATGGAAGAGAGACCGAAAGCAGAGAGAGAGACAGAGAGCAGAGCGAGTGACGAGCTGGGGGAAGATAGGGAAGAAAAGAGGGAAAAGAGGGAAATGAAGACGTTTGGCGGGAGAGGGAAAAAAAAACGATGGTCG